>JANCMA020345529.1:0-11668 GCA_024336925.2 Zoanthus solanderi | reverse complement strand
GTTCACTAAAAATGTTTCGTGCTGTGATTGGCTCACACAAAATCTATTGTTAAGTTACCTTACATCCAGGTCGAGATATTTCTCCCTGCTTTCTACACGTGCATCGGCTTTATGATGCTGCCGCCTCGTCAGGCTCGCGTCTTCGCTCGCCTGGCCCGTTGGCAATGAGCAGAAGCGGTGCATTTACTTTCGAACCAAAAATAAACAGCCTGCGCCGCAGACGAACTTTTGTTGTTAATCAGTTACTATTTACTGCAACTGGAATCCATCTGTATGCAGGTTAAAAATAAACCGAATTTGAGAGAAAACAAGCAAGCACGTAAATTAATTTCGATTCGAGAACCAGCGCTTTCGGTTACTGACTCCTGTTGTGTTTTGTGTCCGGATTAAATTTTCACAGTGTCAAAACTTAGTCCTCGAACGATTCTTTATTTGTCTATATTCTAGCACACACTTAATATTTTCCTGATGTTCTGACTTACAGGACAACTAATTTTTTCTTTTCAAAAGAAAAATCAAGTTTATATCATAGCCCAGCAAATAATAAATATAAACTGATCGTCAACTTAACTCTCAAACGTAGATTAATACTATTTTATGTAACTATAAATGATAACAAAGTAACAAAAGAATAAAACAAAAAAAACCACATTTTGAAATTCACCTTTATTTTGTAAGCACTTCTTTTCTTGATTAAGCTGTAACACAGTCCTTTCTAAGCAGGTGGACATCTTTTTTGATGCGAGTATCCAACTTACGTTCTTGTTCATGTTAGTACTCATGTTTTGGTCGCTGTTGTGCTGGTTGACAAATTGCGGTCTCGTACCCTCGCGAGTTTGCCAACATGACGAGGCTACCAAGCCGAATTCAACGTTCGTTGTGTCGTGAATGAAATGGACGTGGATCTGTTCAATCGTTTTATCGTTTCATTGGGGACACGAAGAGCCGGCTGGCGTCACTCGCAACCTTTGCCCTTGAATTTTGCGGTGTATTTGTGGCCGTAGGGCCATTTTAGCCTGGGATTTTTTATTTCGTTCGGCAGGCTGTCTTGACTGAGGTGTTTGGCCTTGCTATCGCTTTATGAAGGGAAAACTCGGATTCAAAAAAAAAATTGCTTAAATCAAGTTAAATCGATATAACAGGATGAGACTCAATCCTAAGAAATGAAAAGAAATGCTAGTCAATTTCATGTTCAAACCAAACTTTACTATCAGACCCATCAGTCTAGGAGATAATATAATAGAAAGAGTACCAAGCTACAAGATCCTTGGAGTGCACATACAGGAAGATTTGAAATGAGACATCCATGTGGACTATATGCATAAGAAATCCTGTAAGAGGCTCTATTCTTTGCGAATTCTAAGACGTGCTGGTGTTGATCGAGAAAGTATTCCGAGAGTATACCTGACAACTATTACACCAATCATGGAGTATGCTGTTCCAGTGTGGCAATCAATATCTGTTTCCCTTTCTGACAAATTAGAGTCAGTACACAAACATGCTCTCAAGATCATATATCCAGCTGAAAGTTACAATGCTCTTCAACATGCTCTAATAGCTACCTTATGATATCTACTAGACGCCACCGGCTGTGTGTTAAATACATGGACAAAATCCGACTTATGGGTCACCCTTTAGATAATTTGCTACCTAGGCGGGTTGGCCCCAATTGCCCATATGGCCTAAGGAACTTTAAAGACCATATTTGTTTATTTAGAAACTGTGAAAAGTGTAAATTTACGCGAATTGAGGACTTTTTTATGTTTAAATATTTTGTGTAAATATTTTGTTTTTCTTGTATATTATACATGATTTTATATAGATTTTATATTCTAATAATATCCCATATTCTAGTTCGATAATTTAGTATGTAATACTACAAGAGAACTTAATAAACTATTTTGAAGTTGGTAATTACTGTTGGTTTGGTGCTTATCATGTTGGTACGGGATTTTTTGTGACATCTTTTGCTGTTGATTCGGTGCTGTCCAAAGAAATTTTCCTGCAGTCGATGTTTGCAGTGTAATTTTAAGGCATTACTTACTTTGATCAATGACACTTTTGGCGATAAAAGTGTATTCATTTTATATTTGTTATTTACTGTTTCTTTGCTGTCCCTTTAGATGGTACGACCGGCTGCGCAAGCCCAAGCAGATGACAAAAATGCAGAGTTTTCCCCTTTATCTCTATTTAATTTCTTTGTAAGTTCCTGTAAAGAAAATCTCCACATCATGTTATGCATGAGCCCTATTGGCGACGCGTTTCGCAATCGCCTCCGTCAGTTTCCAGCCCTTATCAACTGTTGTACTATTGACTGGTTCCAACCATGGCCCGAAGATGCACTTGAGATGGTGGCCAACAAGTTTTTGGAAGATTTGGAAATGAATGATAACGAGAGGAAGGAAGTAGTCCCAATCTGCAAGTACTTTCACACCAGCGCACGCCAGTTATCAGAGAAGTAAGATCTCAGCTCTACACTCGTTGACTCTTACATTTTTAGTTCTTTCTTTTTGTTGTTTATAAACTAAAAGGTTGATCATGTGACACTAACAGGATTGATTTCATTTCCTTAATATACAGATACCTTGATAAACTTGGACGACATAACTATGTGACACCAACCTCATATCTTGAACTCATATCCTCGCTGAAAACGCTGTTGGGAAAGAAGAGGGATGAGGTAATTTAATATATCTCTTATGAAATAGTTGCTGCGAGCGAAGCAAGTAGTTTCCTATTGGGAACACAGTGCAATCTTCGGATGTCACTAGCAACGAATATGCGATACATGCGATCAGCGGTTCAAGTCCATACCGTATCGAAAGTCGATTCAACGATGTCGCTAGCATTTCGGGACACACAATACATGCGATCAGCGGTTTAAAACCAAATACATTAAATGCCGAAAATAGAACAGTATTTTCACTATAACAAAATAGTGTACTCGCAGCACTCACTTTCTATTAGAAATAACTAGTTATAAGCGAGATTGTATTATGATTATCTAACTTTTTTTTATTATTATTATTTGCGAATTAGGACCGTTTTTTTTGTGTTCAAAAGACTGTTGGGTAAAGATATGAAATTTTAAGTTATATGCAGTTGAAAAGGAAAAGACGCCTTTAAGTGTGAAAAAGATAATAGTGGTTGTGAGATAGAGGATATTACGTTCCCACACGTGGATACAAATTTTATCATCAATGCTTGATTCCAGGAGCTTGTCTTATTTCATGATTCCGCATTTAATATCCTTAGGTTATTTACCCGCTTTTTTCTTAAAATTACCTTTCGGTCAAAAAACATTTAAATTTTGTTCCTTTCACTTATATAAACTTCATTAATCATAGCACATATGAGCTCGTGATACGAGCATTTGAATGGCGAGCTAGCTTCGAACCAATTTTTGTATCAAAACGCCCTCAGTAAATACTTATCGATTGATTTCTATTTCATAACTATAAATTTATAGCCTTTCAATTTAACCAGTTTTTGTTTCCCTCATACCTTTTTTCCCTTGGTGGTCTTCCCTATGCTTTCTTAGAACACTTGAGCCTGCAATCCAGTTTCTGAGCGTCCATCCTGTGAGTTTTTGGTATATTAGAATATTTTCTGAAGCACCTTGGTGGCTTGGTTAGTGAAGTTAGTAAGAGTCGTGCCTTCTAGACACAAGGTCTCTGGTTTGATCTCGGCGCTGCTGAGATTTGAATATCTGTGTGACCTTCTTTTCCGCCAAAGCTAAGTGAGCTTTGCATCTATCTGTGTTTGGTAAATGAGTACCAGCATGGCAGCTTACCTGCGATGGATTAGTGTTCTGTCCAGAGGGATTCAAAGACTCTCATCCACTTAAGATTACAGAAATTCTTATAAGCACCGGCTCCAATGAGCCACTAGGCTCAGGAAGAGATTTTGCTAAGCTTGAAAAGTAACGATTTTTGACGGCCCCCCACAGATTTTTTTTTGGTCTCCTGCTCATCCCCTGACCGTACAATCCTTTTTGGATCATTTTGAGAAAGTGACAACCCCACAGGTCATTTTGGTCTTTTGACATGGCCCATGCGTGGCCCCCCTAGCCGCGTTGCACTCACTGGCAACCTGAGCCCGTGATCCATCTGACCCAGCGGGCTCTATAATAATTTAGGTCTAGTTGACCAACTGTAATTTTGGTATTAAGCATATTTATGCATGAAGAGGGCACTACTGTTGCCGAAATGTCCAGTACAACCAACGAACCAGTACAATACTGAATAGGTAAGTGAAGAAAATAAAGAAAAACTATGAGATTAACCGTTTGTGCCAGAATACAAGAACTAGCTAATGGTATTAAAAAGATTATTTTCCTATGGAAAATCTGAACAGTAGAACTTTTTAGATAAAAAATTGCTGCTGGAATGTTTTTAGAGCCCAGGATTAAACTTAATCAACCTTTGAATAGCCTAGCCCAGCTTCTTTACCGAGTTGTCCGTTTCGTAGTTTTAGTGTTTGTACATTTATGTTATGCAAGTAAAGCACTGAAGTTGGTTTCTGTAACATGATATCTTGTCTTAATACTTCTTCACGTCAAACGCAGGTGATGAGAGCCAAGCGCAGGTACGAAGTGGGTTTGGAGAAACTTGCCTTTGCAGCCTCACAGGTAGGTAAAGTATGCCTCTTAGAGAATCCTGTCATAGCTAAGTCATGCTGATGAGGCCCAAAAAGGAGCTGTCCGTGGCTGCTAACATTCTTACGGAAATCTAATGGGTAGTACCCGCTACCAACGTGGCCTTAGTGCTCATTTAATTGGCTTCAAGTTAGCTACTAGTACGCATGTGCTATCTAATTGAATCGTATCATTTAAGCCAAATACTAACAGTTTTGTCTAGCTCCATGACTGGATCATAAAGGCATGTTTCAATGTTTTTGTTTCAGTAAAATTGCACGGTTCATAACAATAAACAAAACACAAATTTTATTTAAAGTAGCTAAAACTATCATTAGTTTTAGTAAAATGAAAACGATCCCAATGATTAAAAACAATCCGTAGTTTTCTTGTGCCAAAATACTTGTTCAAGCGAAATAATTAGGGAATATAAAAAGCACTTGTACTGTATATCTCCGTTCAAATGCACTGACTTACCACAGGCAAACTGGTTCAGCTCTTTGTGCACGTTTATAGCTTGTAAATGAATTTTCTTGCGCTGTCAATGACAACAGTCTAGTTGCCTATTTCGTGAGTGAACGAAGCATATGATTTGCTGCTTTTCTATGAAATGCTCACGCTGAGCCTCTTTTTGCTCTCCGATACGACAATAATCGACTGATTATCGTTTTTGAACTATTCATCTTCACAATTCATATACGTTACATAAGCTGTCGCCGCCTATACATTTATGCACCTGCACCCTAAAGAGGGTGCATAGGACTGTTTTTAAGTTAAAATATGAATATTTAGTATGAGTGCAACCTTCCATATTCAGTTTTGTAGTTTCTTGTCTGTTTTACAAATATCATACTGGAATGCAAAACCTAAATGTTTAAGGTAATGTGCAGTAGATGAACTACGGCTGCTTTTGTGTTGTTCAGGTGGCTGATATGCAGAGGGAGCTTGAGGAGCTTCAGCCACAACTTGTGAAGGCTTCTGCAGAGAACGAGAAGATGATGGCGGTTAGTATTGGTATTACTGTGTGATAAATATGTGTGTGTGTTTGTTTATTTGTTTCTGTTAGTATGTAGATAGGTTGCCATATGGGCAATGAATCCGTGTGTGTCAAATACCATGAATATTAGTTTTTCACTTAAGAAAGAACCAATGCATCTTTATTGGAATGAAGCCGGTGAAGTGGCGAGAAATTTGAGATTCACTGTTGGTTCCTTAAGATCTCCCAACTAACTGCTCCACTAAAGCTAAAACTAAACCTCACCCTAACTTTGACTCTGACCCTGAAGGCAGCTAATACTTGCCTATAGCTAAACCTTACCCCAACTTTAACTGTGACCCTGGACGCCCCCTAAAACTAACCCACAGCTTAACATTACCCCAACTTTGACTCTGACCCTGAACGCCCCCTAAAACTAACCTACAGCTAAACATTACCCCAACTTTGACTCTGACCCTGAACGCCTCTAAACCTAAGACCAAACCTCACCCCAACTTTAATTCTGACTCTGAACGCCTCTAAACCTAAGACCAAACCTCACCCCAACTTTAATTCTGACTCTGAACGCCTCTAAACCTATAGCTAAAAGTTAGTAAACTTTGACTCTAGCACTAACCTATTTTTAAACTTGAAGCTAGACCTTTTCCCAGATTAAACTTGAAGCTAGACCTTTTCCCAGATTCATACCTGACTGTTTCTAAACGTAAAGTTAAACCTTACCCCAACTTTGACTACAAACCTAAGTTAAACGATTAGTTTTCCAGAAACAGGCACATTCTATATTGTCCTCTATAACGACAAACAATACAGCTATAAAATGTATATTTTCCTTTCTCAGATCATCGAGAAAGAATCAGCTGAAGTGGAAGCTAGGAGCGAAGTGGTGAGGAAGGATGAAGCTGTAGCCAATGCCAAGGCTGCGGAGGCGCAACAGCTGAAAGACGAGTGTGAGAGTGACTTAGCAGAAGCAATCCCGGCCCTCGAGGCAGCTCTGGCTGCGTTGAACACCCTTAAGGTATTGTTTGATCAACTCTTGCACCCCCTATTGATCGTTCATTGAATTAACTCTTTTGTTAAGGGACTCTTGCAACCCCTTATTGATCGTTCATTGAATTAACTCACTGGTTAAGGGAACTAAACATAAAAAACATCACGTGACCTTTACATTATCAACTCTTGCAACCCCCTATTGATCATTCATTGAATTAACTCACTTGTTAAGGGACTCTTGCATCCCCCTGTTGATCATTGATTGAATTAACTCACTTGTTAAGGGAACTAAACATAAAAAAATCACGTGACCTTTACATTATCAATTCAGTTGATGTAACTGCAACTCGAAGCTCGAACTCATTAACTGTAGTCGATGTACACTATTGCAGTGCTTGTATCACCAAAATGGGTTGTGACTGATTGGGATAAAGTACAAAAAGTTGTTTAATAAGTTATTGCTTTAGGCTTTCCGTTTTAGAATTATAATGGCTCAAACATTCAAAATTTGCGCTTTTTGAAAAGAAAATGCACGCCTTGCCTACTAGCAAACAGAATTGGAACGTGGAACATGCTTACTGCAGTCACTAAACAAGAGTATAGAGATCACTTGCATGTCGCGAAAGAAAACACCATTTTTCAGGGAAAAACTAAAATGTCTCTATCAGATTCAACGTCAAGCGAAGCCAGCAACCCTTCTAACTAGATTCAGTACCAAATGGAGGATGAATCACAAGAAAATAGGAACAATGGGTTTATCAACTTCATTCGCTATGATCCTGATCAACTCGTCCAAGTAAGTCGCTAAAAGACCTAAAAGGTTCGATGTCGGTTTCGCTAGTCTACCTCAGTGTCAAGTCGATGAACTCGTAATTGCTATTTCCTTGTGTTTCGCTAGTCTACCTCAGTGTCAAGTCGATGGACTCGTAATTGCTATTCCTTGTGTTTCATCTTCCATTTCACATTGAATCTTGAAGATCGCTGCTTTCACTTGACATTGAATTTGATCGAGACATGTTATTTTCCACTGAAAACTCGTGTTTTCTTTAGCGATGTGCAAGTAATCTGTATACTATTGTTTAGTGCATGGAATAAATATGTTCTTAGTTCCCATTCCCCCGTAGGCGTGATCTTTTTTTTCGAAAATAGTCACTTTGAGCCGTTATAATTCCTGAACTAAAAGATTAAAAAAAATTAATGAAGAACTTATTTTCCAACTTATTTTGCTTTATCCGAATCAGCAAAAACACATTTATGTGATATAGGCACTTAAGTGGTTAAGATAGAACCTCTGTACTGGCCTGACCCCATCAGCTTTGGCTTCTTAGCACACTTAGTACTGCTACACTTATTTCTGATGTTAGATAAAAACCCTTAGATAACTTTGGAATAATTGTTTTGTACAATAATGTGTATTATTCAGTTTGAATACATCAGTGCGTTTGACAAAACTTGACTTACGTAGTAGTGCAATAATATCATTAAATTAAGTTAAATAGTATTTTAAGTTGAACTTATATATAGGCTGTGTTTGTTTACACTTTTCTTTTCTCATTTCTAACAAGTTTACCAAAGTAAACGTATTGACATTTAAAAGTATTTTTTAAGTACTATTTCTGTGATGAAATGGAGACTTTCCAAAGAACGTTTATCACAGCACCCAGCTGTCTTTAGTATTTTAGGACCGCTTTATTTTCTTAGAAACTGCATGTATAGTCTCGAAATCTTCTTCACTTTGTTTTTTGACAAGGTTTGTCAAGTTTTGTACCCAAATATTATTTACGCATGTTTGTATACTAACTAAAGTTGTACGTTATTGAAGCAGATTGTTAACAATGATGTCATTAATAAATTACCTATTTAATCAGTGATTGCATTCCCAACTCTCCCAACAGCCCGCTGACATCACTATTGTGAAGGCCATGCAGAATCCTCCAGCAGGTGTTAAGCTAGTGATGTCCGCCGTGTGTGTGATGAGAGACATCAAGCCAGAGAAAGTACCCGACCCAGCGGGAACTGGAAAGAAAGTCCTAGACTACTGGGGACCTTCCAAAAAGATGATCGGGGATATGAACTTTTTGAACTCCTTGAAAGAGTATGATAAGGATAACATTGCTGTAAGTAACAAAATGTTGTTCTTCTGCAAAGACAATGCCGCAGCATTCAGAAAGCTCGAATTAAACTCGCTGATACGGCTTGTATGTGCATTTTATAGTTGCGCTCAAACGAATTTAACCTCAGAGCTATATGAAAATCGAACGTGGTAGAAAAATAGACCGTGTTAAGGTGTTAGTTGTTGTGTTGGAAGTGTTGTTTAACATTGAAGCCAAATATAAAAGGATCTTTGATCTGAAGTTAGTGAGAGAATTATATCATGTACCGAGCTCGATTGGAAGACAATTTCATGTTTTAGCTGTACGAAAAAAAAAATTGGTAAAAAGAGAAGATCGTAAATGTTTTTCACCGGCCACAAAAAGGAAGTTGTAGCTTTTGTCGTCCCTGTCTCTTGGCTTTCAAGACTGAGTTATAACTTAGTGTATTTCCGAAAACGTTTAATAATTTTGTAACCAATACAAGATGATAGAGGTAATCCAAATTAGCTCAGTAAATCTGTTACTAGTTCATTTTGCTATATACTTCATGCCAGTATGCAATATAGTCGCCCTCCATAGTCACCCTAACAGGTAAGTATATTCTCCCTTCCTAGGGAGATCCTAACCCTAACTGGCATACTGGAATGAAGTATATACCTATTTAGTATAAACCTACTAACGGTCTAACACGCATCCTGCATTCTGATTGCCTACTCTACTAGAGGTCTATTTGTGATAGCCTACTAGTAGAGAAAAAATGGCTATAATATCAGAGGATTTCATCGATATTTTAATTTGTACATCCTTTTTGACCAATTAGTAGGTTTATACTAAAACAATTAGACCTCTCAGCCTCATGGACTACGAGTTTAAATAGTCCATTCGGCCTACTGCCTCATCTTGCCTCATGGGCTATTGACTCGTAGTCCATTCGTCCTCGAGGTCTAATTGTTAAATATCTGTCTTACCCAGTCAGAGAAACAGACGACGTGGCGCCGGGGCTTTACAGTTGTTCTAATGTACTCGTCTATTTTTGTTAGGTACACATTATGCAGAAGATTCGCAAGGAGTACATCCCTAATCCGGACTTTGACCCTCAGAAGGTTCGAACAGCCTCCTCTGCCGCCGAAGGGCTTTGTAAGTGGGTTCAGGCAATGGAGATCTACGATCGTGTTGCCAAGGTAAACATAACTAAGACCGCTAAGTAAACCTGTGCTAGTAACTTGATTTGGATTGCAGCGTTTCGTCTTGGGAAAACAAATTTTTTGATGAAAATAATTAATATCCATGTATCTCCTCTTCGAAAACATGTAATATTCAATCACTTTTTACGTGAAGCGTTGTTTTTTCCATCGGAAATATAATTTTTCTATCTCCAATGTTATCGTTAAATATAGAATAAACCGATTTTACAAAGGATCACTTAAAAATACAAATTTTATGTTATAACGTAGGCTTAGTGACAAAACGTACCTCCACCTGTCTGTATGCATGATATCTTCAACTTGTTTTGCATATAGAGGCTTCATTGCTGGCGTTCCTGTGAAAATAACTGGAAAAATCTATGATAAAAAAGCATGGGAAGCAAGGGGAGGGGAAAAGATAGAAATTCGAAAAAGCGCCAGCCTGAAGACTATGTGTTTTCTCGTTCTCTAAACGCTGGTGGACAAAAAAAAAATTCCGATTGGTCGTTGGTTATCAATCATCCTTTAGATTCTTTGAATTTTTTTGCAGTCAAAGCAGTCCGTTCATCTTCATAAAAAACAGATCTGTCAACAATTGGCTATGATTTGCTGCATTTGGGAGGACATTACATCTTATGTTTTCTCAGTTTCCTTACCTAAGGATCACAGCAGCATTAACCACAATGAAGGTGTTGCTGCTGTTAAAGTGTTGAACATGCGTCCTTGTTGTCGCCAGTCTACCAGCTACGCAGGCTACGTATTTACCAATGAACTCATATTACTTTAAGAACCTTGTTGAATCAAAGGCATACTTGTTTAACGAAGGCATCCTTGTTGAATCAAAGGCATACTTGTTGAATCAAAGGCATCCTTGTTGAATCAAAGGCATACTTGTTTAACGAAGGCATCCTTGTTGAATCAAAGGCATCCTTGTTGAATCGAAGGCATCCTTGTTGAATCAAGGGCATCCATGTTGAATCGAAGGCATCCTTGTTGAATCAAAGGCATCCTTGTTGAATCAAAGGCATACTTGTTGAATCGAAGGCATACTTGTTGAATCGAAGGCATCCTTGTTGAATCAAAGGCATACTTGTTGAATCGAAGGCATCCTTGTTGAATCAAAGGCATCCTTGTTGAATCGAAGGCATCTTTGAGAAAGTGAGATGGCTAAATGTTCTTAGGAAGACGATCTAACGGTAAATGTATTTCAATCTTTCAGGTTGTCGCTCCTAAAAAGGCCAAGTTGGCTGAGGCCGAGGCGTCACTTGCTGAAACCATGGCACTGCTCAACTCGAAGCGTGAAGAGCTCGCAGAGGTTGAAGCGAAACTTGCTAATCTAAAACAAACATTCCAAGAAATGACAGATAAGAAAGCCTCCCTTGAATTTCAGGTACAAGATATCGAGTAAAAAGAGTTCCTTTTTGTAGACTTACAGAACCTTGATTAATCAAACACATCTTTGTGAAAGTGAGATGTTCTTATGAAGAAGATCTAATGCTACTAAAGGCATTTTAACCTTCTGTAGTATACATTGCCGTCCCCTAAGGCGGGATATACCAACGAAAAAATAGAGGAAATAAAATTACATGAGACACGGTGCCTTTTGAAAAAAGCACAAAGAGCTTTAAGACAACTTTCTTAAATAAGTTAGCATTTAAGAATGAGGTTTTTTAATATTAATATTATTTTTAGATTTTATTATTTAATTTATTTGATTTAAGTATTAAAATAAAAAAGGTTTTCTTGATTTTTAATGAAATATGACGTC
>JANCMA020345426.1:0-11669 GCA_024336925.2 Zoanthus solanderi | reverse complement strand
CGAGCCATAGGAATATTTTTCTTCACACTAAAATGTGCAGTGAGTGCATCGATGGCTTTATCATAATCTTTAGCTTCGCCTGTTGTTGTTACAGGAATACTTTTAAAAATTTCTTGTACTCCGGGTCCAGCAAGGTGTAAAAGCAATGCTTGCTGTTGTTTGGAGTCTACAACTCCGAAGCCGAGCAAAACAGTTCGAATTCAGCTTTCCAAATCGTCCATCGCTGTTCGAGCGTAGCAGGATCTCCAATAGTGTCGAAAGATTGCGGGGCAGGTAGCCCTGAAAGGCAAACGGTCATCCTCGTCGCCAGATGTAGAGTCCAGTATCAACTATATACTTTTATTCTTCCAACTTTTTAGCTCTCTACAAAACGTGTCTCTAATAATATATCCTAGGAAACTTTGTGTATGCTACACATAATATACAAATTTCATGTATGCTATATATAATAAACACTACACTCGCCAACTGTATATCAATCGTTTTCTGATGTTCTCTATCGTCTTACCGAAGACAGAGTTGTTCATTAATTTGCATAAATTCTTTTCGAAATCGTTACTAACTTCTGCACGTAGCTTTGTATTCAAATCGATGTAAGGCTTCATCCAAGCAGACCCTTCGAAAATGATTCCTCGATGAATCTTGGTGACTCCAAGCCCTTGCTTCACACATTGTTTCAGAGCTTGATAATGAATGACATACTTTTCCTTGTCATGTAAGTTTGGTGTTAATTTATGGACACCATTCAAATCAAGATTCTCCGGAGTTAGTGGATAGTCATAATGTAAGTCGTGAAGATATTTGGGATATTTCAAATCAACTTCAAGGATACATGAAAGATTTTGCCAATTCCTGAGCTTCTCTTCATTCATCCATCTGAGACCATGAATGGGAAGTTTCTCTGACATCGCCCATCCGTTTAAGTTGTTCGCGTCAAGATATGCGATGTATGTCGTTGGAAGGTTAGGGTCATACTCCTTCATGTATGGGTTGTTTGCCTTCGCATAACGCTTGGTTATCATGGAGACGCCACCTCGAATACCTTTCTCTATCATCAGCAGCATATCAGGATCAGTTAGCAGTTCTAGTTTTACTTTCGTTAATTTTAGTAGTGCATCCCATGCTAGACCAGGTATTGAATAGTACCATGCTGGGTCCAATTGATAGTGTCTGATGCAAACGTTTGTGAAACTTTCGAAGACTTCAGCTAATATAAGGACGTCGGTTTCAAGGTACAGATTGTGGTAATCTCGGAATGTTTTCATATTGAAGGCTTTCCACACCTTTTGTGCATGTTCGTAATCTTCATCTGATATATGTTCGTCGTTTAGTTCTGAGAAGAACGCTTCTTTTACTGGGAGACTGGTTTCTTTGAGTTTTTCGATGCTATTGAACCAATCGTATGGGAAAACGCCTTTTTTCTTCAATAACTCAAATTGCTCCTCAGTGTAATTTCGAGCTTTGCATAATAGTGATAGAATCTTGAAGGATATTAGATTTGCAGCTAACTTATCAAGAGAAGAGTTCATGAACTTGAAGCTGTCAATGAAACGTAATTGATGTTTGACATTGAAAGTTTTACCTTGTTTGTTTTTGATTGTATCTACTACAATATCTTTTGTGAAGGAAATGTACTTCTCCTCAGTGTTGGGGATGAAGTCTACTTTTCCTTCTGATTTACCGAGGTTCTTCACAAAAAGATGGGAATCATACCTAGATAAATTATGAAAGACCACAGGTGTGAATTTAGGGTTTTTGAAATCTAAGTTATATTTGTTGTGAGCGGCGCCTCTGTACTTCCCTGTGAAGTGGCAGTGATCCCACACTTTATCTTCTCCAAGAAAACCTTCACAGATGTGACAGTGAGTCGCTTTTTCGAAGGCTCTACTATCACAAGCTGTCTTCTTAGGATATTTCTTGTTAGCTGGAACCTGTTGATATGCCTTTTTGATGTCAGCCTCTAGTTTATCAACGAACTCTTGTAAAATATCATGGATGGATGGTTTTATTGTACGACGTACAAGTTTAGGTGGGTAGAGGCTGTCTTTGCAACACTTGATAAGGTAGGCGAATCCTGATGGATTATGCTTTTGATATTTTTCAGTATAACTTTTCTCAGGATCATGTTTTTGATCACTCTTGATCTCTTCATTCCTAGATTCAAAATCGGCGTAGAGTGTGAAAGGCACACGCATCTTTATTTTGAAATTATTGAAACGAAGATGTGTAGGATTCCCATCTTCATCAACTGCCATTTCGATTCTAACTTCTTCATTCTTCTTACAATACTCAAGATGTTCTTTCAACGCTTTCCTTGAATAGAATTGATTACAACATCTTCTACAAATTTCCTTCGAAGAATGATAATTGTTCACTGATGATGAAAGTATTTTATTGAATTTCTTGATCCAGCAGTAATGTTCCTTTTCACCGTCTTTGTGAAGGTTTTCAGTCCTAGTTTCGTTTCATCATCACTCGAGAGGTCATCGCTTGAGATTAACAGCAAGTCGATCGAGTAATCAATCTTACCCATACTTATCACTGATTTTCCTTGGATACAATAAGCGAACTTCATCGTAACCATGCACATTGATCACGTAATCGTTATTCTTTTCGAAAGTATCAATACCTTTCCAAAAAGCTGGGAAGGTTACACCAGTCCAATCAAGCTTCTTAGCGTTTTCTCTCATCTGATTATCTAGTCTTTGTGCATCTTTCTTCTTGGGGAAAACAGCAGAGGTGATAACCCACTTAAGACATTCATAATCATATTCATTCTTAACGTTGAGGAAAGCTTTCATAAGAGCTAGAAGCTTTGGTAGAGGAATATAGGAACTCCCAGAAATCGGTCCAAAATCAGCAATGTGTATGACACAAGACTCAACTTTTTCAAATACCCAAGGAGTGTTTATGTTTTGGTATTTATCTTGTATTTCAAGCTGACGTTTACTCATTTCATCAAAAATGTTGGATAAAAAATTATAGCTGACGTTTACTCATTTCATCAAAAATGTTGGATAAATTAGTTGTTTCTATCACCTGATATAGAAAATAGTGTGCATAACAGTATTCAACTTTGAGAAGCTCATCAGTAGCCTGGTCTTCTAAGCAATACTTACAGTTGAAGATCGTCTTGAATTTGAAAGGCTTCTGTTTCTGTTTTTCCTCCAAAAAATGAAGAACTTTGAGACTAATAACTGAAAGGAAAGTAGTAGGATCATACCCAGGTACACCTTCTATCCTATAGGATTTCAGATATCCATCCAGCGCTATTTTTTGTTCTTTTGGTTCAAAACTGTGGAGGTTTTTGTATACCGTACGTTGAACAAATTTCTTCAAGTTTTCAACGTTCTTATTTACAACCTTCTTGATGGGTTTGGGAACGTGTTTCAGAATCCAATCGTTAAATTCATCAAACTTCTTGTTAATTGATTCCTTGAAGCGTTTCATGCGATCTTTGGCTAATTGAAATTTGGATTTTCGATTTTGTTGTGGTTGTACAGGCTCGAGAATTGGTACGTTAATTTCAGGTATCAGTTCATCGAGGATGTTTGCAGTGGTCCTAGTTATTTGGTCAGGTTTTGGTCTTGGAGCTGGTACTGGTCGAATAGTTCTCGGAGTTGGAATAGGAGGTCGTGGGGCGTAAGTTTTTGGAGGAGGTTTTGCTTTGGAAGCATCTTTCAACCTCTTTTCATGTAAAGCCTTGACTATTTGTAGGCTAGTCATATTCTCATAGTCTTTGATGCCTTGCTTTTTAGCGAGGTTTTTCAACGTTTTAGTATTTCCTGTTCCATGTTTTTATGATTTAGTTCAATTTTAGGATTTTCCTATTTGGAATTCCAATTTTCCTGATCACGTAAAGCTACAATGAGTTCAGCTTTATGTAATTTATAGTATCCTTTGATACCGCGTTCTTTAGCGATAGCATTCAACTCTTTCTTATTATATTTTTTCCATTTTATTGAACAATCTGAGTTAAGGTATGCGCCTCTTTAAATAACTTTCGAAAATATAAATCACTTCTTTTTTGTAACGTGAGTTGCGTTACAAATCTTGAATCACTTACTAACGTCTACATTCTTTGCAATGATACTTCGGTTTTTATGTTCACATATTTGAGTTCCTCCACATTCTTTGCAAAACGTCCTTTGTATTTTATGAGGACATAGTTCTTTCCCTCAACAGTCTTTGCAGCGGTATCTGACACGATCGTGCCCACAAATATCGCAGCCATGACATTCTTTACATCTTGATTGACGTCGATTGTGAGGACATTTCTTGTATATTCTTTTCGCAAATTGTAATTTCTCAATTCTTTGGTTTTCCATGACAACGTCTTAGTAATTATATTGTTCCCTTTTTTAAAACGGTTATTTCACTTTTATTTAAATCTCTGAATCATACTGAAAATTTGATAACAAAGAATCATCACACCTCGTATATTCATCTAAAACCTTTTTGAGTTCATCAGCAGATATTTTTTTATAACCTTTGATATCTCAAAACTTAGCAGTATTTCTCAAACGAGTGAAGCTTTCAGCTTCATACGCTCGAGGCCATATCACTCTATCACACTCCGTCAATAAATCATAATACCCTTTCTTTTGACATGATTCCATGTTTTTGTGATTTAGTCTAATGTTAGTATTTTTTTCCAATTTGAAATCTTACTTTTTTTTCATAGGATTGTGGTTTATTGTGATGTTGGCTACGTGATTAGTGAAATAACGAGCACTTAGGACTCATTAAAGAATACAACGGCTCTGAGACAACAATCTTTTTTTCAGACAATTTGTCAGATTTAATAATACATATCTGATAAGAATTCTTTTTTGGTGTTGGTGGTATTTTGTAAGAGATTGCTTCAGGTCCTTCAATGTAGTCAATGTTTTCTAATTTATCTCGAAATTTTCTTTTCGATTCCCCTGAACGAAACTGAGTCACATGTTTTCCCATTCTGTCTTGTTTTTTTCACCACACAGCGATATTCTACTAAAGGAGAAAAGCATCTCTGATATGATAGATAAGGATAACAGGTCTTGAAGTCCTACCAAAAGCTAAATTCATCGCGCGCTTCCAATCTCTGAAGAAATAAAACCCTGTACCGCTACTAAAATCACGTTTCTGCTCTCCTGAATGAACGTCTATACACTCCAGAAGACTCAAGGCACTTTCGTGATCTGTACCATGAAACAACAAATTTGTACGGGCGATTAATGGAAGTTTATGTAGTCGAGTTTCAAATTCTATTGGTTGCTCTGCATTCATAGTGTACACTTGTCGAGTCTCTTCCTTTCCATCATTGACTTCGAAGTAACAAAACCAATGATTCAGTGTCAGACAAATGTTTGGAAATCAAGATCGTACATTTGGTGCAATACTGCACAACATTAAAAGTACGCGGTTGGGTGGTGTTGTACAATCTTGGTGGGTAGGGATACACTGTGATTTTGATGAACTTAATTTTTGATGCATGTTAATTTTTGATGCATGTTAATTTTTGATGCATTTTAATTTTTGATGCATTTTAATTTTTGATGCATTTTAATTTTTGATGCATATTAATTTTTGATGCATTTCAATTTTTGATGCGTTTTAATTTTTGATGCATTTCAATTTTTGATGCATTTTAATTTTTGATGCTTTTAATTTTTGATGCTTTTAATTTTTGATGCATTTTTTTTTGACAATAATTTTTTGTGACATTAATTTTTTTTTTGTTTTGATTTTTTACACAAAAAAAATTTTGCGCCAGTTTTCTTGTTTTATACTACTAAAGGCAACAAATGTATAAAAATTACAGACATAATGTATGCCAGAAAATATGTTATCGATTTGGGTTATAAACTCAAAACCTTTTAAGTTGAGTCAAGTTCAAAATAGGAACAGTTTGTGTTATGTTCTGAGAACTCTAACTAGTTACGTGAACGACGAAAACGCAACTGAATCACTGTGTATCCTGCACGTGGTGTATGCTCAAACCCACAGTTCGTATACCGCTGGCCAGCATGCACAGCAGTTTGAGCTTCAAATTGCTGAGAAAATAAGAGCATTGAGCCTGAGCACTTTTGAGTTGTTCGTATCCTGCAGTTTCGCAATGCTTACTTGATTCTTGATTTTTGAAAACTGAAACTTGTAACAAGCTAAACATGAATTTATAAAGTAGGAAAGACTATAATTTTGTAACATAAATTTTGAGTCTGCAGCTGACAATAAAACTGAAAGAATATATTTTCTCTGCTGTGATGGGAGCTAAATTCTCGCTTCCTCACAGCGGGAGTTAAAGCATATGACTATGAAAGAAGCCATTTGTCATGTTTTTTGTCTGTAAATGAAAATTATATCTTGTTGTGATTGCACAAAGGTTGCACTGTAGTTTAATAGCAAAATTAATGATACAACAAGTCTTTCATTGGCTTTGACAGATTTTCACTGAACTTGAATTGAAGAAATGAATTTGTCAGACTATGTAAACAAAGTTGATCACTAATGTGCTTAGTTTCAAAAAAAGCTCTATGACAATCCCCAATTTTCCATATTATATATACGAATACTATTTTTCTCTCTATAATAATCGACTGAAATGACGAAGTCAGTGGTTCACTGAAACAAGAATTATAACTACTTACTTAATAATGGCGGAAGTAACAACCCGTGTAAAATAATTGCCACAAACATGGACTTTTTCCATGAGATCGTAAATTCATTTCTCACAGACATCTTTGCTGCTTCAATCTTTTTCAGGAAATACAGACTTAGTTGGCCACTTTAAGCGAGAAGAACAAGCGAGTATAGTTTCTAACCCGTTGAAGCATCGCTGATCTTTCGATTTACGACATCCAGGTCACGGCAAATACAATATAACGCAATCCTCTTTTGAAACCTGATTGGTTTCAGCAGAAACCCCTGAAGGGTGAATAAATTTCACTTTGTTTTCCGTTCAAAAACCGAATAGTACTAATTCAGATATTGAACCCATAATCTTATTTTTAATGTTTCTCACCGTACAGAGACGAATTTGATCTTTAAATCTGGGATTAGCAAGTTTTTTTTCCAAGGCTTTTTTAAACCCGACAACCGTTTTGCAACAGATAATAGGTGAACAGGAACAACATTAGAAGACGAAAAATGGTAAAATAAATGCAAAATGAAACGTCAGAAGAGAAGGACATGTGCTGTTACACGTTGTACAAATTTCAACAGCATGGCAGGAAAATGGCTGACCTCGAACACTCTTTTCATTTACCTCCTCTAAAGCTATGTGGAAAACTCTGAAATAAGTTTTTCCTAAAAGTGCTAAAAGTGTTAAAACCGCTGTTCCAATGTCGAGTCTAACAGCCGATAAATTTATCAGTTCTTCTCATCAATAGCATCAAATCTATGCTCTTAATAAAATATATAGATACTGACTTTGTTTGCAAACAGCTACAAGATCCAAATCATCTAGGTCTGGACAAAATCCCTGCAAAACTTTTGAAAGACACAGCGATTCAGATTGCAAAACCAATTACTTACATCATTAGTCTAACAATCTCAAGTGGACGTTTGATTCCCCACGAATGGAAGGAAGCTAAAGTAACTCCAGTATTTAATTCTGGTAAAAAAGATGATATAAATAACTATCGACCAAAATCAGTGCTTCCACTTTTGTCCAAAATAATGGAACGAGCTGTACAAGTTCAATTTCTCAACTATCTTTCTTAACATAAAGTTCTATCTGTCTACCAATCAGGTTTTCGTAAGCAACACTCCACTCAAACTGCAATTACATGTTTGTCCGACTACATCTGGAACACATGGACAAACAACAAATGACAGGTACCGTGTTCATTGACCTAAAAAGGCATTTGATTTGGTTGATCGTGAATGTTTACTGCACAAGCTGGAACACTATGGCGTCATGGGTCAAAGTAGGCTATGGTTTGAAAACTATTTATCATATCGAAGTCAAACTCAAAGGGTTTATTTTGGATACAATCTGTCATCCAGTGAGTTTTTGGGTTATGGTGTACCACCAGGATCGATACTCGGGCCACGTCTTTTTGTTGTACATATTAATGATCTACTATCAGCGTTAAAAAAAAATGCAAAGTAAGCATGTATACTGATGATCCTGTCATATATTATAGTGACCCCGATGAAGTCGCATTAATGGAAACGTTACTGGCTGACTTAAATAACATAGTGGAGTGGTGGAAAATGGGCGTCTCATTCTAAACCTAAGCAAAACTAAATGTATGTTATTTGGTACATGCCAAAGGCTTGGTAAGGTAAATGACTTTAATGTCAAATTTGGTCAGAATGTGATGGATAAAGTACCGATTTTTAACTATCTGGGTGCTACACTAGATAAGACAATGACCTGGAAAGAGCACGTAGCCATGGTGTCAGAAAAAGTCAATAAGCGTCTGGGCATGCTTGGTAGACTACATAACTGCCTTACACTAAAAGCTGCACAATGTGTTTACAACACGATTATAAATCCTATTTTTAACTATGCGGACACAGCTTGGGGTGAACTTGCCCAAACAAACAGTGACTCACTCTAACGTTTGCAAAATAGGGCAGCCAGGATAATAATGAGAAGAAGCAGCTCCAGAGAAGCCAGTGACATACTGGGATGGAAAGTTAATAAATGCGTACTAGTGTACAAATGTCTGAATGGACTTATCCCACAGTACTTTGAAAACTATTTTTGTAAGAACAATCAATATCACAATTATAATACTAGGCGAAATCAGGACATCTATCTCCCAAATGCTAGACTTAGTGTAGGTAAAAGAACTTTTAGATTTTTGGTTGCAGTTATTTTTAACTCCTTAACTTCTAATATCAAAAACAGTGCCACTATACTTGGTCAATCTTTAAAACCCGCCTAAAGAATCATTTTATAGTACATAGTTTTTTCTATTTAGTTTAACTTAATTTAAATTATTGTAAATACCTATATAGTCAATTAATGTAACATTTATATACTTATTCTTAATTAGTATTATGGTAATCTTTTAGATATAATTTTATGATAGTTTCTTTTAGAAATTGTAATATTTTTGTTATACAGGGCCCCTATGGATACCAGCCTATGGCTGAATGGGCTTCCCTGTCTAAATAAAGTTTTACTATTACTATTACTATACTAGGAATATTTGAGCAGTGTTTTGTAAGAACTTTGATCTTCTCTTAGGAAGCAATACTAGCAATTGCTGCCGTACATTTTGCTTAACACAGTTTGACTCAGAAAAACTCAGCAAAGCTATCCCAGTGCTTTCAAAGTACCTAAAAGAGCTGGAAACGCAAGTTATTGCCGAGCCTCACTAGAGACATTTTCACTTTTTTTTCAGCCTCAGCCTAAGCTTGTTCTTGAATTTTTTTAAATTTTCGGTGAATCTGAGCCTCATTGTTCTTATCAAAGTTGTTCTTATAAAAAAGCGCTTGTATTTAGTGAAAATATCCTTTTGACTCGGTTCATTTTACATCCGGTGCACTCGGCATTATTTTTTTTTCCCATTTGGAAATTGCCTTACTATTATTTTGCTTGTTAGAGCTCATCTCAAATCTTAGGATCTTAGTTACTTCGGAATGATCACTGTCAATACGGGCAGCCACCAACTGCCAAAGGATTCTCATGTCTCCGAGCCAGGATACTTAGGAACTAAGAACCAATCTTAACACTAGTACTATTGAGCTCGCTGTCTCATATCTATATGAAGCAGTTTTCTGCACATGCTCAACACACATTTTATTCCGACTTTCTTCACACATTTCACAAACCGAGTTGCTATCCCAGCCAGCGCTCCAAAAACAATCGGGATTACAGTCACCCTCCGCATTTTTGATAAAAGTGCAATCTCATCCTTCAAAAGTTTATACTTGTCAACCTTTTCCAGCTCTTTCTCACATACTGAAACATCACCAGGTATCGCAACATCAATGATCTTAACCTCCTTATTTTTTTCTTATCCGTTCATACGTCTGGTTTGGGGGCCTCGAACTTTCTGTAGCACTAAATCATGCTATCCCATAAAATCTTGTAATCAACATTCTCAACGACTCCCTCTTGTTTGTGATCGTACCATTTGTTGGTTCTGTCGGGTTTATATTTTTCACAGGGACGCCAATGCACATAGCTTGCAACATTTTCGTGCCTTTTTTGTATTCTTTTTGCTCTTATACCCTATTTACACGGCACAAACTAACCAAGGTTCGACTCGGGTCAAAACTAATCTGTTCGACCCGACTTTGTTCACACTGAAAAATACCAAAGCCACGTGTAAACACATAAATGGGACGAACCCGGTTTAGTTTTACACGCGCATCCCCAGATTCCCTTGCAACAAAACATCACAATCTTGACAGTAAGGCAATGCTTTGTGTATGGTGAATATATGGAGAAAGATTTATATCCTGAAAGATATGGTGATGGCTTGGTTCTTTTTTATTCAAAAAAAAAGAGTTTGGCAATAAAAAGGCGGCTGTAGAGGAATCGAGTTTCTGCTTCTGCCAGATAAATTCTTGTTGTCTTTGTTTATTTTGTATTTCTGCTTAAGCTGTTTGATTTTCTCCCTGATCTGGTCAAAAGACCGACAAAAGCCACCTTCTTCTACTAGCCTTCGTGCAATCTTTTCCCAGATTGGTTTCTTACTGGTGCATGTATCTAGCAGTTGTTGAATTTTCTCATCAGCCCATATACCAATGAATAAAAACAATCCATTGTTCTCCCAAGTAGACCCTCTTGATTCGCTCATCCTTGTTTAGAAATCCAACAATACACAGATTTCGATCTGCTTTTGCAACTTATAACAAGCAGTTCGAGCCAAGCACGCAGTAAAGTTTGATGGATAAACGCATAAGTGTGCATATGCAAAATCAAAACTAACCCGCGGGTTCGGCCCAGGTTGGTGTTTACACGACACTTTTCTAAACTAATCCGGGTCGAACCCATCTCTGGAGATGGGTTAAATTTAACGCGGGTTGAACCCGAGCTAACAGTGTTTACTCGACAAAAACTAACCCGGGTTAGTTTTAACCCTGGTCGAACCCGGGTTAGTTTGTGCCGCGTAAACTGAGCTTAACATACTGCATTCACTTATTATTTATTATTGTTATTGTTATAAACATATGTTATTACATATAAAATCAAAACATTTTTTAGCTGGTTCATTCACTTCTCTACTTGGGTTTATAAGGACAAATTAGGCCAGTCGTTATAGACGTTCGTGTCAGTAATAGCAAGGCTGAAGCTAGAAGAATATTTCTCCCATGGCGGATATTATGTCGGGAACTGAGTCTGAAAATACAGAGTATTTTATTTTTTAAATATAGAGTAATGCTTAGTCTAGTTACAATAAAAGGCGCTTTTTAAGCGCTTGTTGCTACTGCAAGTAGACTTGGAATGCGGAGAAATTAATAGTACATATATAGTTTGAATCTAGTTTAGATTGTTTTATTTGTGCGTCCTGTCGATTACAAGCTAATTTTAGTATGTTGTAACGTTGGCATATAGCTTCTGAATATTATCAAGACATTAAATATCATGTCATTGAAATCGCTTAAAAATGCAAAATATGATAAAAAAGGCTACAATGTTATATTGGTTAAAAACTCAAACGTTTTCGACTAAAAGTCATCTTCAGGAGTGAAAATGACTTTTCGTCGAAAACGTTCGAGTT
>JANCMA020345320.1:0-11669 GCA_024336925.2 Zoanthus solanderi | reverse complement strand
TAAAAGTACATTAAAATCCACTATTGGCTAATTACAATGTGTATGAGTTTCTTGCATTAAAATTTATAAAATTCAATTGAGTCCTCTTAGTTGAAGTTGTAGGGTTATCAAAGGTTCGTTTCTTTCTAAGATTATACGGGCACGCGAATTTTTTTGGTAAAAGTTTGTGTAGTTTGTGTTTCGTGTTACATGCATCTCTAAATAACTTAGAACTTATTTCCTCTCTCCTTTCGAACAAGGACTTTAGGCCTGTTTCTTCCAAAGCTTGGACATAACTGCTATGTGGGTATATTATTTTTAATGCACGTTTCTGACAGTACTCCAGGTCATCGGATAAGTATTGTGGTAGACTATTATGAAAAAGTGCGCATGCATATTCCATCACCGATCTTATACATGTGACGTAGAAGATTGTAAGTTCTTTAGGTTTAACTTGAGCTCTTTTTAGTTGGCTTAGAAAGTACAAACGTTTCTTAACTTTCTTAATAACTTCATATACATGGTCATTCCACTTGAGATCACTAGACAAGGTTACGCCAAGAATTTTTGCCTTCTTTACACAGTCAATGCTTTTAGAGTTGATGTATATAGGGTCAAAATTGCCTTGGGATCGCGAAAACGTAATGCGCAGCTCTTTACACTTGTCTTCGTTGAGTTGGAACCTGTCAGCAGATACTTGATTAGACAGCTCGTCGACATGTTCCTGAATCTTGCTGTTGTTGTTCGGAAGTACAGTCTCAGAGATGGTAGTATCATCTACGTACTTCCACAAAGAAACACCATCGATCGATAGGTCATTAATCATAACAGTAAAGAGCCACGGACCTAACTTGGTCCCTTGGGGGACTCCAGATGGAACATCCCCCCATTCAGAATAACAATCCTGAGAAAGCTTGACATGTTGTCTACGGCCAGTCAGGAAGTCCTTCACCCAGGCGACAGTGCTGTTATGTAAGTCAAAAGTCTTAAGTTTCTGCATTAAGATCTTGTGGTCGATGAGGTCGAAGGCTTTTCCAACAACACTTGATAACCCGAAGCACGCATTCTTCTAAATGACTACCCAACAATGACTTGATGATAACCCAAAGCACAAATTCTTGTAAATGACTACCCAACAACGACTTGTTAACCCAAAGCACACATACTTGTAAATGACTACCCAACAATGACTTGATAACCCGAAGCACGCATTCTTGTAAATAACTACCCAATAATGACTTGATGATAACCCAAAGCATGCATTCTTGTAAATGACTACCCAACAATGACTTGATGATAACCCAAAGCATGCATTCTTGTAAATGACTACCCAACAATGACTTGATGATAACCCAAAGCACACATTCTTGTAAATGACTACCCAACAATGACTTGATAACCCGAAGCGGCATTTTTGTAAATCTCAAATTTGTAATTAATCACCTATTATCTATACCGGCACTTTGCACCAATTGGCACAACTGAGGGCCTCCTCTCATATTGTAATTAATCATCTATTACCTACACACCTCGCCCCCTGGCACAAAGGGCCTCATCTCATATTTGTAATAAATACAGTTTTCAAATTAAAGATATTAATATTAAACTATTAAACTGATCGTCATTAATGGCCCTTGAAGTAATTTGAAACTTAGTCAGGTTTTATCCCTAATTAATGAGAGATTCAAACGGCCGCCCCTTATTTTCTCAATTCAAAACCGCAAGCAGACGTCATGCAATATTCAATTCACTTGTCGTATCCTTCATTATTTTAAAAATTACATCAGTAAATACCTTAAACTTCAGTACTATAAATTAATTACAGACTGTAAATTCAAAGCTGGATTATCATTTACGAGCATTTTCATGCACAGAATGATAACAATATTTCCATCATGCAAGCTGGGATAAATTAGTCTCGGCTTTTTAATAAAATATTATTTAAAAAAAATGAAAGCCAAAAAACCAGTGCAAAACCGTGTACAACCAATACACTTGTAACGTTGGATCATACGATCTTGATCAGTCGAAAATAATTTAAAAGTAGAATATTTTTATCAAAAAGACTTGCAAAGACTGACCTGACAACGCGAGTTAGAGCTGTTTATACAATGTTTCGACTGGCCATTACCAGTCTAGTTATCTTACTAACCTGATGAAGACTGGTAATGGCCAGTCGAAACAAAATATTATTGGTAATTAATCGTGAAAATAAAATGTTGGCCGGTAGTTCTTAGGTTAATTGATGTCTTTTTCTTGAATGAGTTATTAATCTCTAAATCTCTATAGGTTTTAATACAGAAATAAAATCAAAACTTTTTTGAAAAAAAAAAAAACAACTACGAAATTAATTTTAGTGGTACATTCCGGGCAGAATTAACAGTGGAAAAGGTCGTAACTTTTATGAAGATCAGATCCATCTAATGAATATCATCTTCTTATTGAAACAAGAATTGGAACAAGAATCAATTTACAAACTTAAAGCTATGTACTCGACGAAAATAAGGAAAAACTGTTACGTTTGCGACATGCACCAAAACACCAGTATTGTTGAAACGCCAGAAAAACCTGATCACGTAATCTTCCGTTCACGTGACGTCATCACTACGTCATTGAAGTGAGCCTGGGTGCGAGGTTGAGCCTTAAGTGTGTAAGGAGCTGACGTTTCAAGCGGTTAGGCCTGGATCAGAGCAACAGAAAATGTTGAATGAATATATACCAAAATATAGAGGAAAGTTTTTATTTCCGTTGCTCAGACGAAGTGTTGATTTTTAGAAAATAAAAATTCAATAACTTTATCAATTGAATTTGAAATAAAGATGAAAGGGGAAGAGTATCCTTGAGCTTATAAACTAGTTCGCTTAAGGCTATTTATTAGGGATAACAGCAAGAAACCATGTTTCTCTACAAACCATGCTGGAAAACAGCCAATGATGAAAGCTTGAAGAGAATGTAGCCAGTAGCCGTGAGTCATTGAGCGCACACCTACTGTCCTTA
The DNA here is from genome assembly GCA_024336925.2 of Zoanthus solanderi. Taxonomy (NCBI): domain Eukaryota; kingdom Metazoa; phylum Cnidaria; class Anthozoa; order Zoantharia; family Zoanthidae; genus Zoanthus; species Zoanthus solanderi. The sequence continues at coordinate 8,693 of JANCMA020345320.1, read as the reverse complement.
GGGCGTGGGCAACGTACTCGTCCGGTCCTGGGTACATAAGCGAGGGTTTCCCGAGATTCAATGCACTAATCGTCATATTTGTGGCTACTATAAAAGGTACAATGCATTGCACTTCGATTCCCGTTCCAGCACACTCTGAATTCAAACATGCGCTGAAAACTTTGACAAATGCTTTAGTAGCAGAGTAGATTTGCATCATCGGCGTGGGAATGTCACCAGCGGCCGAGCTGATATTAATTACCAATCCTATGGAAGAGAATATTATAAAAGTTCAATATTTTTTTATATATCCCTGACTGATTTCAAAGTATTGCAGATCCTGGGTGATTTCTTTAGCTCGAAATTTTAAACGTTTTGACTGGTTCCTGTAGTTGGCCACGTGTTTGCCTTTAAACAACCAAAAAAAATGCTCTGGATCTTGATGAACAAATTATTGGAGAATAGAATGTTCATATATTGGATTGTAAATGAATATATTTTTGCTTATCATTTCCTTGTGGCGAGTTTGTTTTTTTGGAGTCGGGAAAAACTGTAACAATAGAAATACATCATGGTGCGAAATTTATGACTCTTGTTACATTGACTGATCACAACTTAAAATGGGATCACTTTGAAATTGCAGCTAAGGGCAATCCGACATTCGATCTGTATAAGTTATGTGAGGGTCCTGAAGGGGGAAACCAATCCCATTTCCCAGTTCATTTCTTTTTTTTTCATCCCACTTCGCAATTCTCAAATCCCATTCCCATTTTTGATTTTTAACATTTTTTTCCCATGCCTAGTGACCAAATCCCAGTCCCAGTGTGGCTTGAATCCCATTTTCCCAGGGCAAAACCTACCAATCCCAATTCCCATTTTACCCCTCCAGGGCCCTCTTATGTGAAAACTGAAAAATATATTTCTGTTACTCCGTTAAGTAATTGGGTAACAATGATTTTTATACCATGCTAATTTTTTTTACAATTCGTGAGAAATGGCACAGTAAACGTTACAGCATGATGCCTGAGTGTCACGCAAGAAAGCGCGCAAGAGTGGGCAGGTAAAAACTAATAGTCACGAGTAGTAATATTTTCTTTTCTCACCTCTTCCTTTGGCAACCATTCCTGGTAGAACAATTTTAGTCATTAAAAGTACGGACAAACAGTTAACATTTAAAAGTTTCCAGCAGTCGTTTTTATCGCTGTCCACAAATTTTTTTGGTATTTGCGCCATGCCAACATTGTTCACCAAAATACCGATATCAAGTTCCCTCAACCTCTCCTCAATTTCACGGTATATTTTTACACTCCCGGTGAAATCCGCCACATGAATCTTAGTTTGAACCATAAATTGTGATTCAATTTCTTCTGCCACAACTTGCAATTTCTCTCTTGATCTGCTAATTAATACCACATTAAGCCCCTTTTCTGCTAGCAATGTTGCGTATGCTTTTCCGATACCGGAAGTCGATCCGGTTACTACAGCCCATTTTCCATATCTCCTTTTCAAATTTACTTCATCTCGAAGTAACTGCATCATAAAATTTGTCGTGCATTTCATGATTAAAGCTAAAAGTTTGAGAGCTAAATAGAACATAGAAACAGCACCGACAGTTGACAACAGGGAATGAAACATTTTTTGTTTCTACGTGTTCAAAGCTCAAAGAGCAGACATAAAATGTGACATAAGCTTCTGAATCAGCGATTATATTTCAGTTTAAAAATTGTTTTGTTTACTTTAAAAATCTTAAGGCATGGATCGTATTTTTAAAACATAACCTTACGACTCGCGTGACCGAAGATCAAATTTGTTGTGACATCATTAGTTGTCGATACAACATAGAGCTCCACCTGATACCGGAGCCATTAACTTACATGTGGTGATACATGGTTTCAATCAAACACTGGAAACGTGTAAAAAACACGTTCTACCGGTGCAGGAAGCAACGAGTCTTGGAATTGGCTCCGTTTTTTTTGTTTTTTTCGTGCCACGCATGTACAACGCATGCGCAAATTTTGCGAGTGAAAGTAACAATTATAGTAATATATAATAGCATATGCAACAAAACACGAACTTTTGAAATTATTTCAATGCTTCGAATGCCTTTAGGACATGAACTTTACAAGTGTCAAGTAAATTAGTTTGTATTTTTGAGAGCGTGGATGTTTGTATCAACGGGAAAAATACTTTTGCGATCCGGATGCAAAAATATTTTTTAAGAATGACAACTTACTTCAAATGTCAATGTTTTAATACTGAACGGTTCCATTCAATTTGCATGGATTAGGGGTGCTTATTGGTCTGATTCTACTTGTCCTGTGTCTCTTTGGGTTGTTCAGCCGAATCAATTTAGATTCTGGGAGAATCGTATGGACCAAATTTCGGTGCACATTCTCTTTGTTGCATGTTTTGATCTATCGGTCTCATTTCACAGTTTTCTTCTTCATCTTCATGGATGTTCAGGAGCAGAGGACGCTCTTACCCCTCCTCCCTCTTCCATCACAAGGTTGTCCATACCAGTCTCCTAACGGTTGCTGGGAGTCGCCTGATTACTAGACTCTGGTTTGCTAAATTCAATAACAAAATGGCGGACAGTTCAGAGGAAGAGGATAACGAGCCTTTCGTGTTTTACCGCGACCGAGAAGAATGGAAAGACATGACACCCGTACCTCAAGATGATGGACCGCATCCAGTGGTTGCGATTGCATACACAGAAAAATGTAGGAATATTATTAGCGCGTTTTGGTTTGCAGCGCATGATTTGGTATTGCAAGCTATTTAAGTTTTTAACGAGGCTGTATGTGTATCTTAAAATTGCACTTGTAAATTTTTGGATTTTAAAACTTAATATAAGGCCTTCAAAAATTTTTATTGCATTTTTCTTTAATGATTGCTGTTAAACTGAACAAAAACAGTTTGAGACTGAAACACGAAGAAGCTTCTGCCTTCGATGATACTACAAACTGTGTCAGCGTGTGCTAGTTTGCGATTTTTTAGTTTAGAATAATTTGTCTAAATCTTTTCCCACTTCTTTTATGATCCTCACCAACCTTTGCCTTACCCAAAAAAATTGTGATTGTCTTTTGTGTTGTTTTGGCAGTCAAAGACGTGTATGACTATTTCCGCGCTGTGTTAAAAAGCAACGAGAGGAGTGAAAGAGCACTTGCATTGACTGCTGATGCCATCCATTTGAATGCAGCAAACTACACTGTATGGTAAGTTTACAGGATCACCCAGATTTTTTTAAAATATATATATTTTATATCAAACATACACAATATTTAGTTAAATGTTGAACTTGATAGAATTACTGAATAGATGATAAAATTTGTTAGTTACAATTACTATGCGCTCCTTACTACGTTTTGCTTAAGAAATAAAACATTTTCACCGCCTGGTGAAAACCGTGGCTATGGTTTGGGAAAATTCAAGAGCTGATTTTTGAAATCCTGAGATGAAGTTAAGAGTTTTTACCTGCTGCAGAATTTTCACAAACTTTACCAATGTTTTCATCAGGCTATGAAGATATGGAAAACTTTCTTTATTTCTTTTATAAAATTATTATTTTCTGATTTAACAAAGAGAAAGATGATATACAAAGGAAGTATGTAGAGTTTTATTTCTTTCTTGAAACTAAGTTCTCACAGCTTGGAGACAGCCACTCATATTGCTCACATAATTTTCATGCTTCATTGCGCTTGGAAAACACACTTGTTCTCTGATATCATTTGCATTGCAAAATGATACATAAAAACCGTTTTAGAAACAAACACTAGCTAGGTAAAGGATACTATTGCAAGAAAAAAGTTGAAAAGAGTCAAACACACCACAAGGTTTTAAACATGAACTACATCAGTCAGTAAATTAGAGAATATATTATTATTGCAAAATTACAGAGTTTTTCTGAATGCCACAGCTTGATGTTAACAAGGCCAGGGTGCTAGTTTGAGGTTTCACAACTTGAGTATTGATGCCACCCTCCCTTACATAGATAGCAGAAACACCCTGGTACTTAGCCTTGTGTACCCACAATATTTGGCAGCAATAAATATGATGTTCTTTTATGTTTTTATTTCAATTTGCCTTAGTTTGTCCAACTAATGAAAAAACATTACATGATCACTTCAAGCATGTGAGCAAGTTAAATGTAGTTTTTACCATGAGAAAATAATATTCATACCTTTGCATTGCTGTGTAATATCCTCTATGTACTAATTCATTATTTAGGCCTATTGATTTGGGATACCATCTTTACCAGTCTTAGATGGACTGAGACGTTTCACATGAATGACAGAAACACAAACAAGGAAATCTCCGAGGGCTTACGGTTTAACTTCTTTATCCCAGAAGACACAAAAGTCTTACTATTTTGCAGATATAAGAACAAAGGCAGCACTTTCTCCTCAATTATTTTAAGACCAGTCTGAGTGTTGATCCAGCCGGGAATCGAACCTGAGACTCCTGCATGGTCAGACTGGCATCTTCCCACCTAGGCTAACCAAATTACAAATTACGTACACCATTAGAACTTCTCAAAATCTTGCATTGAATTTCATTGCTTGATGCTGTGTAAAGTAATAACTAAAAAGTGAGGTAATGTTCCAATAGAGACTTTTAGATATGAGTACAAGTACATGTACAAGTATGAGATTTCAAACGCACATGCACTTTTTAAGCAAAGTTATTGTCAAAAGGATGAGATTTCATGCAAAAGTCGTCCTCTCGACAATGAGTTTGCTGGAAAAAGCACACGCACTTGAAATCTTGTACCCATCCTGGTATTCATACTCACATCTAAAGGTCTCTAATAGCTGTATTGAGATCCACCATGGACATTTTAAATGTGCACAAACTAAACAATTTTTAACCAAACAAAAAAATCTCTTGCAGTTTGAATTAAGTGGGTTGGCTTCACTTTAGAAGAGTAATTGAAATGGAAACTAAAGCAATGTATTATTTTTAATAATTACAATTATATTAATTAGTATCATTATTGCGTTCAAGCAAAGAGAGAATGCACACTAATCATGTCAATTTTGAGCCTATATATATAGAAACATAGAAAAAGCTTGATGCTGTCATATTTCAGGGTCTTTTGGAATGAAGCCTCTCTTTCATGTTATCGCAAACCAGTTGAAAGTCACAGAGGCCTGCGTACTGTCACGCTAAAGGGCGATATCGTAAGAAAAACTGTAGTAATTTCAAAAACTCCAACCAGCTAGAATGCAAACTCGGCTCTTTTTTTTATTCGGATACTTTACTCACTGAATTCTTAACAAAATAGAAATGTCTCGAATGCACTTGCCTGATCTTTGAGTACTGATAGCTTTATTTATTATTTAGTATTTGTTCACATTTGTTTTGTTTTCATTAAGTACATCTATAGCTGCAGTAAAGTTCTTCTATTTTAAAATATTATTTCTATAAAGGCATTATCGTCGAGTGTTGATTAAAGCACTCAATAAAGATTTGAAGGCAGAGATTGAGTATGTAGGACAAGTGATTGTAGAACAACCAAAGAATTACCAAGTATGGTAAGTTCTGAATATTTTATCACCTTAATCATAAGAATTACAGCATTGGAAAAGATGCAGAATCATGTAAGCAAATAACATTCTATGATGTAGTTAACAATATTTCAACCATGATATTGCTATTTGAACCTAAAAACTTTATCTGGATTTGTTGTTTGCCTCATAATTATTGTTAAAGTTAAAAATAAAGTTCGACTTAGGCCTAAAGCTACTGTTAAAATGTTTTTATAAAATGTCCTAGCTCTCGCCGGTCAACGGCATCATCAAGGACAAAAACATTTTTGCAGTAGCTTTAGGCCTCAGTCGAATTTATTTTTAATTTTATAAATATGCTACTGAAGGACAACATCCATAATTTTTATAATTATTGTTACTTACCCCTCCTTAACCATCAACCAAGTGGAGCTGGGAGGATTTCACTTCACATATAAAATACTTTGGTTTATAATACAACCCAAAGTTGAAAATTCTTGTCAAAATAAGGTACTCAAAGTGACAAATGCCTAGTAGTATATTTTGTACTTTCTACCCTGCATCCCACCTAATAACACTTTATAAAAATACAGATTGATTTTGGAAGATGCAAATATTAAGTGTTATTAGGTGGGATGCAGGGTAGAAAGTACAAAATATACTACTAGGCATTTGTCACATTGTATGGAGCTCATCCCTCCCATTAAACTTTTCTGAAATCCTTGAAACAGTTTAAGAGGCACTTATAAATTGCTCTGTCATTATCATTAACAATTTCATATATAATTTTTGCAAGGGTTTTTTTTCTGTTTTGTTCCTAGTTTGTTTTCTCCTGATTGTTTTGTCATAGCACATTTTTATTATTAATCTTAAATCAGACTTTAAATAACCTCATTAAAGCTTTTTTTTCTCTTTCCAGTTACTGATTGCATGAATACATGTATATTCTGACTGATCTTCCTTGATTAGCTAAATCAGTCTGTTAAAAAGACAGCGGTAAATTCTTGATATTGTAATAAAAGTTGAAGTTGACGCTGAATGTTCTGAAGCAATTTTTTCTGGAAAACATTTTTTAAAACTGCACTGTCTGAAAGTCTACTGTTTTTGTTTAGGTATCACAGAAGAGTGTTGCTGGAGCTATTGAAGGATGTAACTGGGGAACTTGAATTCATAGAAAGCATTCTCAATCTAGATGCAAAAAATTATCATGCATGGCAGCATCGTCAGTGGGTAATCAAGGAGTTCACTCTTTGGGACAATGAGTTAGAATATGTGAACAAACTTCTTAATGAAGATATCAGAAATAACTCTGCTTGGAATCAGCGATATTTTGTGATCAGTAATACAACTGGCTTCACAGATAAGGTTATTAAAAAAGAAGCAAAGTAAGTGGTTTTTGGCTTACACTGATACAGGTTGTGAAATTTCAACATTTATGCTACGCAGCAATTGCTTTGGATTCCCTTAGCCATAACGCCCCAAGAAACTCACTTAAGTTGCCCGCTCCTTCAGTAATATATACATTATGTACTAGGTTGCTGCAAGGCATTGTTTTCTTATTTTGAGAAACAAGTGTTAAAACATTTTATAGTATAGTATTTTTTTTTTAAATATAGCCGTTTAAAATATTAAATATTTTCAAAATGGTATTTGGCTCTTTGATTATTGTTGTGGTACCTATTTAAAGTTTTGGGGCCTGCTTGTTATGGTGATTTATTCAACCCAAGATTGAAAATAATTTCTTGATCGCCTTACAGTACCAGTACCTGCATTGCGTAAGAATAAGTAGAGGCAGGAGTTGACTTTTTAAGAGTTAGCGCTTCATTAGCCTATCGTTGTTCTAATGGAGGGATTTAAAAACTTTGAATGCAGCCTTTTTCAAGTGCTACAAAATAGTACAGTACTTGAAATGACTGGATATTTCAATATCAGAATCTGAGTCAACAAATTACTTGATGTCAAATTTTACTAGCCAAAGCACCTTTTGGAGGCTTATCTTCAGAACTTGTATTTTGATGAAGTGAGTGTGGTGGGGTCATTGTAATAGGCAATTAAAATTTTTTAAAAGTTGTTTATAGAAGAACTGGCTGTGGCTGTGGCTAAAAGAACTGGCTGTGGCTGTGGCTGTGACTAAAAGTTGTTTATACTGTAGAAGAACTGGCTGTGGCTATGGGAGTGAGATATGGTATTTGAGGGAGAATGAGATGGCAATTTTGAGAAGAACTGAGAGAGCGATGGTGAGAGCAATGTGTGGTGCGAAACTGATGGAGAGAAGGAGGACAGAAGACCTAATGGAGATGTTGGGATTGAAGGAAACAGTGGTTCAGATGGCAAAGGCCAATGGAGTGAGATGGTACAAGCATGTGTTAAGGAGGGATGATGGCCATGTTTTGAGAAAGGCATTGGAGCTTGAAGTGAAGGGAAAGAGGAAGTGAGGACAACCGGGGAAGACATGGAGATCGCAAGTGGAGAAGGAGAGTAAGAGTGTTGGTTTGAAGGAGGATGCAAAGAATCGAGCGTGATGGAGAGTGGGAGTGGGAGAGATTGCTGGCAAAGTGGGGTTAATCCGGCCACCCTCGTTTATGGGGATAAAACTGGATCAAAACTGGATTGATGATGATGATGACTACAAAATAATTATGCATTTGGTTTGGATTTAGTACAACAATTTTATTTTAAGAAGTTGGAGGCCTAGGGTAAGCACATATTGTGATTTTGTTTTTATTTTGGTTTGATGTACACACCAATCAAATTCACCAAGCTAAATCCTTCTCCAAGACAACTAGCTCATTGGAGCTAGCGCATGTAACATGAACTGACCATATCTAAACAGAAACTGATGTACATAAAGTGAGTCTAAGGATATCATTTGTTTTCTCCTTCAATAACACTTTTATTTTACAGTAAGTTTCTAATTTTTTGTAGCTTTACCCTGGACCTCATTAAGAAGGTTCCCAACAATGAAAGTGCTTGGAACTATCTCAAAGGGTAAGTCACACTACAATAATTGCAGAAAGGACCATCAGATTTTCAGAAATGATTGGTGTTGTTCATATTTCTAAATTTTGAACCAGTAAAAAAAAATTTAAAAAAAAAAAAATTTTTGAACCAGTTGATGAAAACCTGAAAACCTATAAAGTGACCATTCATTTTGTTTGTCTTGAATAGTAGAAATGATTGGTGTTATTCATTCTAACTTTTGAACCA
>JANCMA020345212.1:0-11670 GCA_024336925.2 Zoanthus solanderi | reverse complement strand
TCAATTCTCATTTTCTCATCACCAAATGTCAGATTTTGTATGTGTTATATAAGGAGAAGTTGGCTGTTGATAACTGAATGGCACTGAAAGGGTTAAAGATTTTTACTGTTATGTGAAAATTTCTTTTGCTCAAGTTCATAGTTTTTTTTCAATAAAACATTAGTTTTCTAAGTAAAAAAAAATTGAATGAATCTTGCCCTCAGTTTAGTTCATTCTGATTTCATTCATACTGTTCAAGCAATAGATTAAGTTTTATTGTTTTTCAAGTTTTTAAATTTAAATAGTTCTTCCTACTCCTTTGTAACGTAGGCTGCGGTCGATGGGCGATGACCTCTCGCCTGTCCCGTTCAATATTTCCGGTTGTATTAAAAAACAAACTTTCCTCCGCATGAGTATCTGTTCTAATCTCGTCAAGCTAGTTAATTCAAATCTTATAAAGATGGTCCTACACAAGTCTGAAATATTGCATGCCAAAAAATTTCCTTTGAGAGATATTTGATGTTGTTAATTACCTTCTCTTGTGTTTAAGTTCGACTTGGAGGAGGTATTATTTATATAAGTGCATATGTTGGTAGTAAAATATTGTCCGCGTTTTCTGGCATTTTCGACAAAGTCTGGTCACTACAACAAAATATTTTTTCATATGCGGTCGAATCCAAAAATGGTATTGTAAAAGAGACAACAAAAGATGCAATCTCAATTTGATATTGTAAAGTACTTTTTTGTTTTATTCGTATTTAATATTAAACTTAAGTTTTACTACCAAACTAGCTGTTCTTGGTATGTAAATTAGGTCATAAATGAATGCTGCGTCGGTGTTTCTACAGAAACAGTTTTATAAGTTTATACATCATACACCGAAGTGAAAAGAATGTTGTAAAAAAACTGACGTTTCGGACTGTAATCCTTCGTCGGAGTGAATGTGGATATACCGTAAAGTGACCAAGATATTACGTACATACCTACAAACATATTTTTATTGAAGCTGACATGATTGGGCTATTCAGCTACAATGCATATCTAAGCTAATCTATCTACAGTGCAAATTACAAGTTGAATGCTAAAAATAAGATATTTAAGCTAAAATTAAAGTAATAATGCATAAGGCCGGAAAGAACTAAATTATTTTAAGTCGATATTAATAAGATGTAACTTAGTTAGGGAGTTATACTGAGTAGGCGTGCTAAAAACTTTAGGACAATTAATAATTTAGTTCCACGGCAAGTGAAGGACTTCTGCCTAGTGATTATGTGGCAGGGAGGAATATGTAACTGTTTACAAGATCTTGCATTTCTTTTGTGAAGTTAGAGCGTCGTACAAAAATATCAGCCAAGTATGGTAATCTGCAACTAACCGTTAATGATAAATTTATGCATAAAAAAAAAGCCATCATTATCGCATCATTTGAATACAGTCTGTACCACATTTTCCCATACATTTTCTGCGCCAGAGAACAAATTTTCCAGTGAAGGAAAATACTACTCTCAAAAACACTTTTCAAAGGTAATACTAATACAATATCATTAGTGACCATTGTGCTGATTAGTGAAAGATCAAACTCCGGGTGGAAATGTTTCTGATGTCGATACGGGCGACTGAGAAATGACAACAAAGTTTTGCACAAATTTCCTTTGTTATAAATACTTGACAGAATGGTTTCAACAACAAACCCCAAAAAATTTTACGAAAAAAATTATATGCCTCATGCAGGCTCAGTGAATATCTGGGACATGAATACTCACTTCACTTCGCAAATTATTCATCTATCACCATACAGAGGTGAAGTAGACTAGTGGTATGTTAACACAAAGTTTGATCCGGCGGAGTTCGATTCCTCGAGTCGGGAGTTCGAATCCTGGATCCGGAATCGGAAGTAAAAACAAAATATTTCAATTTGAAAAAAGGGAAGCACTAAGTACTAAATACTACTTGTATAAACTCAACAAAATATAAAAGACATAAATAACGAAAATTATTCATCTATTGCCATGAACCTAGGTGACTGAAGTAGACTAGTGGTCAAAACATAAGCCTAATGGTTAACAGAAGGTAGTTCGAATCCTGGAGTCGGGAGTAAAAACATTTTCTTTTAATTTAAAAATAATTGGGAAAAACTAAGTATTAGTTACTGCTTTTATTAACTCAACTAAACATTAAAAACAAGATATATATAGATAACGCAAATCATTTGTCTGACGCCACACAGAGGTGGGCTAGACTAGTGGTAAAAGCAAAAGCTTAAAACTTAACATATATAAGGTTTGATCGGAGTTCGATTCCTTAAGTTGGGAGGGAAAACAATCTTATTTTTATTGAAAAAAAAATTGGGAAGCACTTAGTACTAGACACTCATTATATTAACTCAATAAGATATAAAAAGGACATAAATAACACAAATTATTCGTCTATCGTCACACAGAGGTGGGTTAGACTAGTGGTTAAAGCAAAAGCTTAAAAGTTAATACAAGGTTTGATCCGGCGGAGTTCGATTCCTCGAGTCGGGAGAAGAAACAAGATCTTTTTTTTAATTGAAAAAAAGTGGGGAGCACTAAGTTTTAACTAGAAAATAAAAAAAGAATCAAATAATACGAAGAAACCATTCTAAAACTCCCGACACACGTTTAATGGAGTAACGGTAGTGGTCCAGGCTCAAGGAGTAGAAAGGAAGCAGAAAAAGGAAAAAAAAAACAGTACCCGATCATGTAGAGTAGAGTAGTGTGATCAGAGTTTGAACTGCGAAACAAAAGCTACTCAATACTTAAACTTTAATGTCAAAAGGCTCTTCAGCATTCATACTTGTCTCCTTCACAGCCATTCCAGTAAAAATAGATTTTCGTTAACGCACTTGCTGTTTTGATAGTTTTTAATAATTACAAAAAATTAGCAACACCCCACAAGAATTATACGCTTTCACTAAATTATTATTTTATTGATATAGCATAAATACTTTGTTACAAAAACTGCAGTGACAAACTTATTATTTATATTTAAGATTATTCAAGTATTTAACTTGACGTTTCGTTGATGTTACAACAAACATTATCATTGTTTTTCATAATAAAAAAGTATCTTTTTTGAACAAGAATAGTTAGCCTGATTGTTAGCAGCCATGACTGCTATCAATGAGGCTCACCATTTTACTATGTTTTATGGTAGTTAAAAGGGGTAACGCCCACTACCAACGTGGCCATAGTGCCCAATATAGTGGCTTCAAGTTTGCTACTAGCACGTTTGTGCTATCTATACTTGAGTTCATCTTTATAACCACATCCTACAAGCACTGCACTCAGTTTAACATTGTCTTTTTTGAACAAACCAACTAAGTATTCTAACAAAAAAAAAACTTACTTAATTTCTTCCTTTAATCTTCTTTTAACCACTCTGAATAACTGTCATTTTCTTTTTGGTGTCCTCACCACAAACGTTTCGGAACAGAAGTTTCCTCTTCAGCTGGTGAGTCTGTCAATATAAGGTTGTCTGTCGTTTATACTGTAGTATCAGATAGTTATACTGACAAGGCAAATTAATGAAGGGATTAGGATAAATAGAAGCTTGATAGATGCATCTTGCACATTAATGAACTCCAAGGCTGAATTTAGACAAGGAATGGTGCACGAGTTGAGATCGTCAGAGGACTGAGAGACTAAATGCACTAAAACGGATCCCACAAGTATGACAGCTCGATTTTACAATATAAATAGCAGGCAACCTTATATCGACAAAAACGGATCCCACAAGTATAACAATCTGATACTACAGTATAAACGACAGACAACCTTATATCGACAGATTTACCAGCTGAAGAGGCAGGTAAAAATGTATTCAAACTCACTAACTAACTAACTAACTAAACAAACAAATAACTAACTTACTAGTAGGTGTATTTAAAATTTAAGTATATATATAATTGTAATAAAAAAATCATATTTTCACATTATGTGCTTGAAGCATGCTACCGAATCTACTTTTCTTGTTTTAAGCGAAATGCTATTCCATAGTTTTGTAGCTGATACTATAAAAGTTCTACCTCCTTCCGATTATTCGCTTAAGTAGGATGGTGACGTCCTATGCAAATGCTTAAAGATTATTACACATTTGTCTATTTTGAATTGTTCGTAGAACGGTATCCAGTATAGTTTTTTGAATAACTCTACTGATGATGCCATATAATCTGCAGATAATATTACTCTTGCAGCGCGCTTCTGGAGTTTAAGAACTCTATTCAAGGACTCTTTATCACAATTACACCAGATGACGTCAGTGTAGGTCATGATAGGACGAATGATTGCATTGTAATATGGGATGCGCTGATTTAGCAGTAAATCATGAAGTGCGGGATCCCACAGGGTAGTATCTTAGTATCAAAGACGTCACTGAGGCTGTTATCGTTACGATATTCCCCAATGAGACATGTGATCTTTCTTTCCATGTTGGTCTTATTTCGGTCAGTACAGCATGTAAGCTTCCCATGAAATTCAAGATTTGAACAAGCTTTGTGATTGGCTGAATTAAGGTTGAGGTGAGTTTGATCTTTCCTTTCACTGGCTCAAATTTCATGGGAAGCTTTCATGCCGTACTAAGAGAATTTTAATTTTAATTTTTAATTTTAATTTTTAACCTTAAAAGGACTTGTACCCAGTCCCTCACGATATGAAAGTTGGCAATGGCGGCTAAAATGTTGTGGAGGAAACTGTCGAACCACAGAGGAGTATTTTCCTGTTGGAGGGAGCAATGTTTAAGAATAATAAGTTCAGTACCAGGTAAGAAGAAGCAGTAAATGTTGGAATGTTTTTATTTATAATCTAACTCTAAAGGAAATGGATAATGCCAGTGCAAATTCCCTGTTGGAAGAATTGAAATTTTAAAAGCGTCACCCTGGCCGGTAAGTTTGTTTTGAAAGAGCATTACATATTCTGTTCGTTCATCAGGTAGAAAAGCTAAGAAATGGGGCTGTAACACGTACGCAACATCTTCCCCGCAATCAAAGTTAGTGAAACACCTTAAAGATAGAATTGAGGTTAGCAAAATTTGACTATATTGCAGAATTGTTTATATAAGCTAGCAGTAGCTAACACTCAGATACCGACATAAACAATTATATCCAGGTTATTATCATTTTAGGCTCACAACGTTCCCGAATTGTGACCATTTTTAGAAGTTAATTAAAATATAAGAAGTATAAAGGTTGAAGACATACATATTCAGAAACTCTATTTGTTTTGCAGCGATAGTCCTAGAGTTTCTAAATTAACATTCAAACAACAGTAAACACTATCTTTTTTGTTGTTTAAAATATCTGTTTCTGCCTCCCTGCCCCAGTTTTCCACTTTTAGTAAAAAGACTTCCAAACTTTTATCCACGCTTTATCAGGTTTTTTATATTTAAAAGTTTATAAGTAGTTTTCCCCCTTCAAATGCAAATTTTACATGAAGATATACTACTTAATAGTTTATAGTTTGGTTTAGGGCGTAGCTATTGGTTTATTAATTAATTTATTGTTTATACAATCTGATCATCCTTTGAAATTCAAAAATATTGATGGGTTGGGTTTTTAGTTTTTTGTTATTATGAAATTGGTGTTTATATGAAAGTTTTGTTTTCAAGGATGCATACAAATCTCAAAGATTTGATAATTTGTCAATATATTTTAACTGTTCACAACTAACATGAGACTCTTGTGAAACTCCATGGATAAAGGTTTATGTGTTTTCAATGTCAAATGAAGTTTTTCTTAAAAATAGGATTTAAAAAAACTATAACAGGTTGTTTTTTTAAGGGTTGCTGAAAATATTTTCTAGCAATATTTTAAAAGTGACCCTGGCTAAATTTTTGTTGAGTATAATTTTCTTTTCTCATTGCAATTCCAAAACATTTGAACATCATTTATTTTATTAAGAATATCTGTTTTGGGTATCTGTGTTATAAGTCTTTATTTACAGTAATTTTTTTAGTTGCAGAATACTTGTTAAAGAAAAATTGATTTGCGAGAAAAATCATCATCATCATCATATACGGCTTTATGTCCATTTTACATGCTGGCATGTGTTGGTCGGAAAAAAAGTAGAAGATATTTTCAAATATCTAGATATGTTAAATAAAAGATATAAATTAAGTTAATTTTATGCAAATAAACTGTCAGTTGAATATTTTTAAGTGAGGGAAATTTTTTCAATAAATGCGATCTGAGAGAGAATATTCGAAGCACTCCGTAGTTGGAGTATGCACTGGTAGTGACACAAGCTGTTAAATAATCACTCTGTGGTCCATTGTCCCAGCTATAAAGTTTAATTATGAAGTAGCCCTCTTTATTTTTAACGACAAATGTGAAATCCTCCTGACAACAACTGGTTTTTGTTGTTGTTCATCTAAAAGTGAACTCTCTTCTTGTAGGATTCTATACTATCTAGATATTAAAGTCCTCAGGGTCTAGTTCTTCAAAGGCTTGTTAAAATTAACCATGGTTAAGCAAAAAAATAAGTAGCAATTTCTTCTCTAGGAAATCTTTATGGTTTTTATAAAAAAAATTAATATTGTTGAGATTTTCTATGGAAAAAACTTGATGTTAATCCCAAAACTCATATCCCTCTTGGTAAGAATGGAAATGAGAACATAGGTTAAAGATTTACCCCTGGATTAATGTTAGTGCTAATTAGCTTTTAAATAACTGGGTCCCAGAAATATTTTTTCAGAAGGGAGCCTAATTAAATTAATTAATTTTTTTTTTTCAATTAGTCAACAAGGGCAATTTATACTTGATAATTGAATTTTTATGGAAAAGAGAACATTTTTCAGTTCTAAGGGACTCTTAATAGTTATAGATAGAGGGTACTTACAACATTTCTCCATTTGAATTTGTAATTAAAGGGTCTTATGCAAAAATTGCGTAAGTGACTTTTGATGAAGTTCTCAACTCTCACTAGGTAATCCCTATTATCTTTTCATAATTTTTGTGAGAATTTAGCATTTCATACAAAGTCACACTGTTTTTGCACTACACAGAAATGATATATATGTAAAATTTGATCAAGTTCTAATCTCTCCCTACATTATTCTTATTATCTCTTCATAACTCTTGGGAGAATTTAGCATTTCATACAAAGTCACTTACGCTGTTTTTGCACTAGTTCCTTCAATTTATCATGATAAAGTTTGACATTACTGGAAAGAAACTGCATGGCAGACTTGAGAAGACCAGGAATGAAATGATAAATGTTGATATTTAAGTGGAAAATGACTCTTGCTAACCCTAATAGCAGTTCTGACTTGTTTCTAATATATAATTTCTTCTTTCAGGCGTATATTCATGGATTGGTGTAAATTATGTTCTCGGTCGTTTCAACCATTCTCATTCAGGTCAGCAAATCAAACTACATATCTAGATGGTGCAATGTTATCTACAGTACTTTGATTTCATATGTTTTAGCTGAACTGATTATGATATTTATAATGATATGATAACATAATAGTTAAATCCTTCTTGGTCCATGTAGCCGGCGCTTATGTCCGGTTTCTGTAGTGTTAAGCAGATAAAGGTCTTTGACTCCCCCTGGATGGCACACTAATCCATCACAGGTCAGCTTCCAGAAGATGCTGCTACTCATTTACCTACCCCAGAAGGATGGAAAGCTGAGTTGGCTTAGGTGGGAAAGAGGTTGCAGAAAATAATTACATCTCTGCAGAGCCAGAGATCAAACTGAAAGGCAGAGCTTTTACCAACTGTGCCAACCTTTCCCTCACGATAACTGATACAGTAAACAAATATAATTGTATCATGATGTAAAACGGTTTATTTTACTGAGTTGTAAATAGATTTGTAAATTATAGACACCGTAGAAAAATGAATAAAAGACTGACGTTTTGGACTAAAGTCCTTCATCGGAGTGAGTGTCAACGATGGTAATTTTAAATCTATATCACTCCGACGAAGGACTTTAGTCCGAAACGTCAGTCTTTTATTCATTTTTCTACGGTGTATATAATTTACAAATCTATTTACATGTATACAACTGTTTCTGTAGAAACACCGATGCAGCGTCCCATTTATTACAGATAAATTATTTTATTTTACTGAGTACTTGATTACCTGATTAACTAAATAGGTTGAATAATCTGGGTTTATCAAATGCTTATAGGCCCTCCATCAACAGCTAGTCATGTTTTTGCAGAGACCCCAAGAGAGCCCACTGTTGGTTCATTGGATATGGGTGGTGCCTCAGCACAGATTGCCTTTGAAGTTTCTCGTTCAGTAAGTATATTGTCTATAAGCTTGCTTTATATAGATTTAAAATTACCAATAATGTGCACAGCGTTTTCAATAACTGGTGTTTTTGGAAAAGTAGGCCATTGTGGGTCCACCAGAGCCACACGATTGACTGTCAAAGCAATGAAAGTAACTGACGAAACCTTGCGGAGAAGCCAATAAACTTAGCAGGTTGCCAGTTTCCCTGTTCTTATATCATCATCATCATCTTTGTTTAACGTCCCTAGTTTCCCTCTCATGGGGTTGGACATGATATGAGTTGCCTCCGCCGTTTTCTATCCTCTGCCATATCCTCCATGATGATGTTTAACTTCCTCATGTCTTCTTCCACTACCTTACTCCAGGTCTTCTTTGGCCTACCTACTGTCCTTCTACCTTCACTTTTAGTTTCATTGCCCTCCTAGATATGCAAAAAAACTCTTATGTTCAATATGCAAAAAAAACTCTTATGTTCAACCCTGTAATGAAATTTATTATATATACCAGCTTGGCTTTGTATGATTTGATTGGCTTAAAAATAATACAACATGTGAGACAGAATGGCAGATGGAAGTAGTAGCTTTGCCCCTTTTTCGGATTGTATTTTAACATTTTGCTATAAAAACACAGGGTTTTCAAAATAGTTTAAATATGTTCATCGTTTTACGCCATTTATGGCGTTTTGTAGTTGACAAAATAGTTGTAAATTGACCTGCTCATGTGTGTGTTTCGTTACGCCCTGTGGTTTAGTTCATAAATTAAAGTTTTATTATTTTATTTTACAAATTGTTCTTTTGTTTTGAAATTAAATTTCCATAGAGTAGTTGCCTTGCTGGTATATACTAAAACACATTAATTCTATTTCAATTTTGGTGGATAGTGGATTAATGAATATATCTATACTGCCACTATCCACCTCAGTCACTGAAATAGAGTAAGTGTTCAGTACTGGTTATTCAATAAATTGTTTTTTAAAAAAATGTTAAAGTGCAACAACAAATATAGTTGATACAAGGTTGATATCATTAATTAGTGGAATATAGTTTTGCATCAGGAATAATGTTTTGCCGAGAATTTAGTTTTGGTGCGGAAAACTGAACTGTTTTGATAACTCGCTTTAATAAGCAACTTTTGTTCACTGCACAGTGTTAAAAAATTAAAATCGATCTTATAAATGATAATGTATTTATTGATACCGCCATAACTAGTCGTTACTTTGCTTAACTTATGTTTTTGTGTGTTAACACATGGCTTGAAAATAGCCGAGTCTTCAGTAAATTCAAACCCCTGAATGTATAAATCAAAATCATTTTTTTGAGTTTTTATACTCCAGCGAAAGTTGTCATCAGAGTATACACTCGAGTGATTTGGCGGGTTTTTTGACGCGCGTCTTGAAATTTTCCCGCCTTTAAAACAAGTTTGAAGTTTAGGTTTCATGCGCAGATTTTTGGGAGGTTTTCGTTTGTTTTTTTTTTTGTTGTTGTTTTAAAATGGAATTCAATCCTTTGCCAGATTTACTGAATACCGGATTTACAATAATTGAAATTGATTTGTTTTATGATGACAAACATAAGGAAGCGAAAATGTTCAGATTCCTGACTTTTTGTGACAAGATAGCTATAGAGTACCGAAGTGTTGACGTCACAGAAAGTTTATTTGTGAAATCACTGGTTTGGTTGTTATATTCAGAAAGAACAAGATGAAAAATGCCTCCATGCCGAAATTTAGCATTTTGCCACCAATCAGTGATTAAATATTGCCAGGGTTATGCTCTGATAACCCCATACAAATCCTTATAAAAATTGGCTTGGTTCCTTAACTGTAAGAACCAAGCCGTTTTTAGAAGGATTTGTAAGGAATCATTGGAGCATAACTGTGGTAATAACTCGCTGACAATTTGCACCGACATTCTGATTTTTAGCAAGGGTACATATTTAGTTTTGATATCTCGGATGATTTCAACAAATCCCATAAGCTCACAAAGTCTAACTTTTGTGACGTCACACTTCGCCACTCAAAACACTTCAAATACTGTTTGAGTTCTTTAATCCTTCGTTAAAACGTTGAATTACCTTACTTCCAAAAGGACTGCTGATTAATAATTCTAAAACAAAGTAAGTTATTAAATTTCTTTTAAGGTTTTAGTTTCAGCTTTTGACAAATCTCGTTGAATACTTTTTGCAACTGAAAATTGCAGTATCCTGTTTGTGAAAATTTTCAGAAGTTCTATTTTTTAATCTTTCTTCGTGTACAGCTATTTGTGATTTCTATTTTGTTCTATCTGAACTTACGAAATTTTAATCAGTATGTACTTATTTAAAGACTTGTCTTGCTTCAAGTTCGTGAAATCATGTATCACGCCTTCAGCAATGCAGTGATCTCAGGATGCTTATTAAAAGGGTTATGAGACTGTTTCAGTTTGTGTTTTGTTTACAAATACACGCTCTCGCTGGCGACACAATGAACGAGAAATTTTTATTAGTGCCCTCAGCTTTGTGCATTCATAAAATTTCTTGTTCATTATAAAAATGTCGCCAGCGTGTGCGTGTTTTTATGAACAAACCACTCACGTCCGGTAACTAACCCATAAATAATAAACCTAATATACAATCCGAAATAAGAATTTTACAGTACGAAATCACACTAGTTTGCAATTCAACTGAACAAGCTGGAGTGCAAGTCTCTCAGCCTTATGACTCAGTTCATAACGAACATTGGGCTGTTTTGATAAAACATTCTTGTAGTTCACTAACGGCGTGGCCATAGTACCCAATATATAGTGGCTTCGAGTAGCACATTTGTGCTATCTATACTTGAGTTCATCTTGATAGCCACATCCCACAAGCATTGCGCTTTTACCATAATTACAGAAACAAATTTTATGTGTAAAATTTGGATTAACAAGTTTTTTCTCTGAAATCGTAATCTCTTTGTTAGAAAAGCGATTGCTGCAAGAATTTTTGCTTAACCCAGGGTTAAACTTAATCCACTTTTGAATAACCCAGCCCAGGAATGCTATGGTTAAAAGCACTACTATTCACACAGGAGTATGTCCCGTCGGAGCTGTTGGCAGATGTCAACCTTGGGTGTGACTCTCACAGAACAATTCACAATTACAGAGTCTATGTAGCTACTTTCCTGGGGTTCGGTTCGAATGCAGCTCATGGCAGATACCTGGATATGGTTCTGGCAAACAAGACTCTTCCTGTTGACGAGTACGTCAATGTTATTAATGTTATTAAAAATCAATATTATTAATGTTATTAAAAATCAATATTATTAATGTTATTAAAAATCAATTTAATGTTATTAAAAATGTCCTGTTCTCCATTGTGTATCATCTTATTAAAGTGCACAGTGTTCTAGCCAGCTTTAAAAAACGACAGGGCGCCCTCTCCCCCAGTCCTTCAAGAGCCCAAGCCCCAGTTCCC
>JANCMA020345105.1:0-11670 GCA_024336925.2 Zoanthus solanderi | reverse complement strand
CAGGTTTACAACATGATATCCAAGTCGATTATTTATGCCTTTGTTTGTTAAATAAATATAGATATATCTAGTAGGAATTTATCTTACTACTTTTTAAAGTACATTATTTTGCATAGATTAAAGAAACTTACATAGAAATGTATTGTGTGCTATTAGATGATTTCTATTCTATCAAAATTCTTTGTAACCCATGGACAGCCATTGTCAGTAAGGACGGATAATAGGGCACAGTTCCGTAGTGAATGTTTTGAGAACTACTCGAAGGAAAATGGAATCGAACATCGCAAAGTTACACCCCTGTAGCCGCAAGCCAATGGAGAGGTTGAACAGCAAAATCGTATCATCTTGAAGCGACTAAGAATTGAACAAGGTGAAAGAAAGAACTTGAAATCAGATGTCGATCAGTTTCTTCTCATGTATCGGAGTAATTCCCACTCAAATACGGGAGTCAATCCTACAGAACGCCTCTGTGGGAGAGAATATCGAACTAAACTTCCCCAACTGGCAGAATTGAATACTGATACTGAGGTCAGAGACAGAGATTCGGAGAGGAAGGAGAAAGGGAAGATATACGGGAAAAGTAAGAAAAATGCTCTGAAAAGTGACATTCAACAAGGTGATGAGGTGCTATTCAAGAATGAGAAAACAAACAAACTGACTACACCCTTTAGACCTTACCCATTTACAGTAGTTCAGAAACATGGGAACAGTGTTTTAGTTGAAGTAAATGATGTGCAGTATGAGAGGAATATTATTCATGTTAAGAAACTGCTGGAGCAAAATACAACTTCTGGATTTAAAAGTGGAACTGTATGAGAACATGAATTAGGGGAGCAGCAGCCGGTAAAGGACTTGTTCAGGAGAAACCGAGTAATGAAGCTGGAGTACATTCACCTGAGGACTATACACTTAACACCTGTCCAGTCAGAAGTAGCAAACATCCCGCAAAGTTTGAAGACTGTGTTGTTGGTTATATTATAGACCTAGGACATTAGTAGTAACCTTAGATACCTGCAGTGTGCGCAAGGTATTTTAGGACTGTTTACATTGTTTAGATACTTTTCATCTAAGAAGAGGTGGAGATGTAGTGTTTTTAACTTACACAGTCTCCTTGTGAGTTTAGAAGTTGTCATGTATAATGAGCATGCGCTGTGAGTTTGATGTTTCACGTCTGAAATGGCGTCTGCGCTAAATGTGTTAAATTCAAGTTGAATCTTTCTTGTTTATTAAGCATAGAGTCTATAATAAAGGTCGGTGCCCTAAGTTTAAGTCCAACATGGTGTGCTGCCATGTCATTGCAATAGCCATGTCGCAGTTTCTCTCAGGTGTAAGGAAAAAATAGCAAGATCCCACGGCTATTTAACGAACGACAATAGGCTGCTGTCTTTTTCGCATTCAATTGGAAAAAACTGTAAGCCCTGTTTACAAGATCACAGGCGCGTAAACATGGCCGATTTTTAAACTATTGACAATTTATGAGAAGTTTGGCTTAATTTAGCATAAAGGTTTTAATATCCATTGCGCAGCAGCAAAGTTATCCACACAATGTTACTTAATATATAAATATTTGTACCAAAATATATTCCAATTTAATTTCCTGGACGTTTGCTGGTTGACCATCTCGCTCATGCCACAAGCGCATCACGTAGAAAATAACAGAGTCAAGGTGCAAAAATCCTACACAAGGATAATTTTTCTCCTTTAAGCTAAGTTATTTCCAAAAACTAGGTTGTGCACCCAGGTTGAAAATTTGATGATTTTGTTTGCACTTATTTTTTTACCAAGAAAATCCCGTTGTTTACCGTCATCCTGCGCTATTGTTTACATTTAAGTGAACTGCCAAATAAATGGATCGAAAGCAGGATGATGAAGAGTTATTCCACCAAGATAAATCAAAAAACTATTGCCTTGTCTGTGGGGAATTCCTAGAAAGTCAACAAGAGGCTCATTAAGCCTTTACTCGTGGTACGCGTGGGACCGGGGACAAATCCCAAATATGGCAGTCACTGGACCGAATTCGCTAATCGCAACATGAAAAAAAAGAAAAAAAAATGGAACCCAAACCTTGACTCGTGGTACCACGAGTATTAATACAAATTTGAGGATTGGGCAGAAAACTTGAAGACAACCTTTGACATATATGTCAGTTCAGTTAAGGAATGTCACTCACAAATTTTTTGCAAGTGCAGCAAAACAAAAAATGTCAAAGACAAAAAATTATAAAAATTACAAGCACACAACAGAAGTAATGAATTGGAGGCCAGACAAGGACGACTGCGCTGTGTGCAAAAAATAGTCTCAAAAATATAAAAGTGGTGCAAAGAGAAAATATACAAAGGGGAGAAGCAGCCCACCCAAAAAAAATTGTATTGAGCAAAATAATCTAAATGTAATACCTTCAAAATCAATTTTTGCCCAAACAAGCAAACCTAGCAACTCAGCAACTGGTTGCACCAAATGAAACGATTTTTTGCATATTTTGTAAACAAAAAAATAATAAATAAAACGATGATCATGCGTGTGGGCCTTTTGAGCACATTTTCAGTAGAAGCTGCCTGCTAATGTAGTAGCAGCAACTTCAGCAACCAGTTTTATATCCTAAGTGCAGTTATGAGCTGATTAGCAGTAATATCTCTGCACCTTCACTTCTGCTTCTCCATTTAATATATACTACCAAAGCCCACTATCAGTGGTAGCAAAATACATGCCTGTTGGATGAGCTAGAGAAGCATGAAGTCAGCTGTACCAGGATTAGAGTAAACACAATCCCATCAAAGACAGTAACCGTTACAGAAGTTTTACTAAAGGAACCCAACACCCCACTTACTCATGACTGAGACTGAAAAAACAAGACCATTAACTTCACACAATGGAAAAGTATGCGGTCTATTTCTCTAATTAAGTAAACCTAGTATTACTTTACTAAAATACATAACTATTTTAATTGCTAAATTTTTATTATATAAAATGCTATACTATGTTTTCTTGCCAATGTTAAAGGTTTCAAATTATTAACTGAGTAAAAATATTTATATTATTTAATCTGACGATTTTTAAATTTTGAATTTATACATTTTTCTTCTACTTAATTGAACAATTCACTAATTCACTTGCCAATTTCAAATTCCTCTGATTCCTGTAATTCCAGAAATAGTTTATATTTTCGTTTTGCTTTCATAGCATAATATTATTGTAGCAAGTTTGTGAAGGATTATTTATGCACTTCTATTTTTAATATACAGTTTGGGAACTTAGAAAGCAGCAAGGGACATAAATTTACACTTGGATGATCAACTGATGATTTAAATAATAAATATAAAAATACACAAACATTAATAATTATGTTATAATTTAATATATAATTATATTTTAATAATACTTATAACAACAATAATTTTTTTATTGTACAGCTGGAGGAAAATAAATGTTATGATTAGGGTATTAAATAGCAATGATGGTGATAAAACAAATTTACTGTCCAGCCTCTTCACGTGGCAGTACTTAAGTTCACATGGGATGCAAAGAAAATGTCAGTGGATGGTCTACGGAGGGAGGGTGTCCCAAATGGAAGAGCTTGGAGGGTAGCGACATCAACCAAACACAGCAATGCAACATCTAATGGTAGCCGCAGAAACCAAAATTCTTTTGACTCAGGTGATTAAGCAGCTGGAACATATCAATGCAAGTGAAAAAAAAAGGACAGGAACAAGCAAAGGAGAAGAACTAGGGTAAATTTACATATAAACCACCAATAATGTATTACATAAAAGCACAGTCTCTCAAAAACATGGTCGTACGAGCAAAACTCTAACACAAACGCAATAACACGCAAAACCTGCGCGGAGTATAAAATACAACTAAATAGCGAACTGCAAAAAATAAACATATTCAAATTATGAGCAAAGTCGCGTAGGCCCATCACCTTCTTACGCCATTTATGCATTTATTCAGGATCGGCCCAGTCTGAGCTCATAATTAACAAGGGAAAAAATTTTCAAAATAAGGTATTCAAAACAACGACTAATCGAAGAACACAGGCTGAGAAACATTTGCTCAAAAATCTTATAAAGCACTGTTACAACTATTAAAAAAATCAAGTACTTTAAAACACTTTAGTGATAAACATGTAAATTCTACAACAACGAAGGACTAACGTCCGAAACGTCGTCAGTAAGTTTTTCCTTTTTATACGGTGTAGAATTTATATATTTATCACTAAATTGTTTCTTTAGAAACACCGACGCAGCTCACACTAGTTTACCGCTAGTTATTTTCTCTTTCTACTTTAAAACACAAAATGCAGAACTGAGCTAAGAGACAAGAACGGATCGAAATGCGTAACACATGAATGCCCAAGAAACCAAACTATCGAATCAGAAAGTTTTAACTGTCCAATCAGCAACAAAGTCAACCGAACAAAACAGCCTGTGTCCCGTTGCCAGACCTGACAGAGTAAACTTAACTCTTTATCTCTCAACTTCACTCAGTTCAGAAAACAAGCTAAAAAGCAATTCAGCAGAGAGAATCTAGTAACGATTCGAAACCGGTCTTGCAACTAGTGATACAAGCAGCACTTTCCAAACATCAGATCAATAAAACTAGCATATAATTCAAAATGAAGCCCAACTCAACTTTTTTTTTTCAAAACACCAATAATGTCTTACATAAAAGCACAGACTTACAAAACATGTTCGTAAACAAACGCAATAACACGCAAAACCTGCTTGGAGTATAAAATACAACTAAATAGAGAACTGCAAAATATAAACACACACAAATTATGAGCAGTCACGTAGGCCAATCACCTTCTTACGCGCCGTTAACCTTCCCTTTGAAAAACTGAAATGGTACAGAGTGAGAACAGCTGCATCTGCCTGGATTTCAAATTTGGGGGAAGCAACTGAAAAACACCTGCAAGAAAATGAAAAGCACGATATAACAATTAAATGTAAACTAGACGCCCTTACTGGCGTTTACTTGGGCTATCTATATGGACAACCAAGAACAACCTAGTACATTCGAATGACGTCAAGTCGCATGCCGCCTCGATTTCATGATCCACGTGCTCTTCGCAAGTCGACGTCGCCAATAGATGGATAGATAGACTGATAGCAAACCGAAACCTAAACTCGGCCTACCCCTTGCAGGTAGCTGGAGTAATAAATCGTTGCCTCTGTCAAAAGGTAGGGTTTCAAAGTTTAAATGTACCAAAACTACAACGTCAAACAGAAAAATGTTTCGAATTCAGGTGGGACCGACTGACATGGAAGAGTGGCATGATACCAAAGGAAGAAATTTGGATCAAAATTGGGGAAGATAAAGGAGTGGCAAATTCAAATTGTGTTATCAGATTGTCCCAATTCATCCAGAACACAGTTAGTAGTCCCATGGTTAAGCTTGCGGTGGAGCAATATGTACCAGCTATAAAATATCATTTCACTTTGCATTTTGTAAATATTTGTGAAACATGTCTTTCTGTATTACAAATATAATTAGTGTATAAATCAAAGCATAAAATTTTCTTCCACTCTGGAGATAAGAAGTTTAGAATATTCATCTTTGGTGAATATGCTTTACTCTGTATCATTTATGGCATAAGTGGATCAAGTGGTGTGTTAAAAAAGTCTAGTTTATGGCAGTTTTATCATCTGTACATTTGAGTACCATGAACATAATCTATAAATTATTAATATCAAATTCATTAAGAAACTGCTAATTATATATTGATTTTTCTTCTAAAAGTAAAGTAATAATATATTGACAATGCAGGTCGATACTGATGTCTATGGTGAAACATATTTTAGCCTGAGTTGGCATCGCCACCAAAAGGTAGAAGCAAGAAGTCCATTGAATATTAGAAAGCCTCCAACATGATTATGAGCAATTCAATTGCAGCAGGAGGCAACCTAAAGAATGCGAAGCTCTAAAAAATTCAATACAACAACCTTTGTTTACATTTCCTCTTTTCCAAGTACATCTTTTAAAGCTATTTGTTTCAATAAAATATAGCAAGTTTTCAAAATATTGCTCGTCTTTGTGGTGCACACAAATTCGGTCAGAGTTGGCACTGCCACCAGAAGCTGGGGGAAGAAAGTCCACAGAACAACGGAAAGCCTCCAACATGATCATGAGCAATTCATCGCAGCAGGAGGCGTCCTAAGAAATGCAAATCTCTACAAAAATGCAATACATCAACCTTTGTTTACAATTCCTCTTTTCCAGGTACATCTTTTAAAGCTGTTTGTTTCAATGAAATATAGCATGTTTGTAAAATATTGCTCATCTTTGTGGTGCGCACAAATTGTCTATGATTTCATACCAAAGATTCTATATTACAGATCTGCATTCCTGGTCTTAATTTCAGTCTTGGCATCTTCAAGCGCTTGTTTGATGTCCTTTAGACCAACTTCATGTGCTGATTGCCGAGGTCGATGTCGAGAAATGATACTTTTGCAAATGACATTTTTGCATAGTTAACGTAATTTTAAGATTGAATTTCAAATCCCATAAAAATACTAATATGATTTAAAATAAAACAAAACTTATGATTAATTAGAGAAATTTCTTTCGTAAAACTAAAGCTTGGAGATCCATGGAGTTACAAGACGTGAACACACTTGCCTACTATATAAATATTCAGCAAGACCAAGACCTACATGCAGCAAGGCTGCAACTATCTCAGCTCCAGGGAGGAAGAGTTAAAAAAAGCATTTAATAATACGGTACATACCAATATCAACTTTGAAAAAGAAAGTGTTAACGGAACTGATTTCCTTTCAAAAGGAAATGTTTTTCTTGTTTACTTACACTTTTCGCAATAAAGTTTGGGGTTAAAGACAATCATTTAACAAAGTTGATCATACTGCAGATTGTGTTAGAAAGTTCGATCATAAAAAAAAATTATTATTTTCACAAATAATTGAAGTTATACCTATAGCAAAATATTGACTCCTTTATACAACCTAAAAGGCTTACTTATAATAGGGCCGTTGCAAACTTTTTTAACATGTTTCTTTTAAAAAAATTGGCATAAAAAATTAAGTCAAAACAATTATCTTAAAACAGACTTCATACTAAATTTCAGGAAGAATGTGAGAAAGTGTTTCAAAAAAGTACAAAGTTCCATGTTGACAAATGTCTCAACATAGCTAAACATACTGTAAATCTGTTCTTAATAAGGTTTTCTTCAAATCAGAAGTAGTTACACAGATTAGTGAATTTATTCCAAGTGATTCTTAACTATAGTAGTATTAACCAGGGATAAATGGAACAATTACATCGATCAGGAGTTTAATAATATAATAATTATAGCCCAAAATTTATAATGCAATTTTTAAAGTTCTTTTTTACAACCTACAGGCTAAAAATATTGAGATACTCCTGCGTACATGGACGGATGTTGTGCAGGACCAAAGTGCTGAAATTCAACAGACGTCGTCTGATATTCAAGAAAAATGAAAGAAGCTTATCCTTGGTTTCTTCCTGTGTCACAATACATGCAACAATGACGGAAGGTTGACCGACAAATCAAATTGAGAAACTGGTTATCAAACAAATAATACAACTTTCCATACATAAGAAGACTGGTTCTTCTATTAAAGCAAATTTAAGAAGATGCAACTATAGATATATTACCTGAAAACTGAATTAACTAACTTTCATACAGTTCCATTCCAGGCAACGACATCAAGACTTTTACGGCATCTTAAAGAGAAAGCACCAACTCTACAGCCATCTTAAAAGATGCACTTTCTTGATGATAACAAGATGCAACAAAACCTCAAACTTTTAAAATGACGTCATTTGGACGAGAAGAGGTCTGGGCTGGGGTCTCTTGCCGCCAAATCATCGCAACGAAACAAGGACAACTTACGAAAAACAAAAGGGAAAAAAAAGGTGCACCTAGAAAAGGGAAAACAAATGATATCCGACAAACCTTAACGTCGATACGCCAAATAAATCTTCAACACCAACTAGTAAAGCTTTGACAAGTAGCGGTTTTTTTATAACAGCTGCACCAGCTTTTATAATGCTATTTGGAACCAGATCGTCAGTTCAGGAGAATTTCATTTTAAATGAACTAGAGTGAACGCAGGTAAGAATACATTATGGATGCAAGAAAATATTGCGCATTCCTCCTGTAATTTCCCCTCCTCATGATTTTGCAGTCACTAGAAAGTATCGTGTTTACAGGATTCGAGACGGAACTTTGAAGATATCAAGTATTCGTCAGAATTGTCACATGAAGCGCAGATGAATCGTAGACTTCCTACCATCAATTATTAAAGTATTAGAGTCTGTTAAGCCAAAGGTAACAGCCGCCGTGTAGTTAGAGTTTCAAATTTTTGTAAAAGAAAATATTTTTTGTTAAATGCCTTTTTTAAAAATCGTATTTTCTCCATTAAACCCCCAAAGTTTCTAATTATTTTGGAATATGGACTTATTCAATTTCCATGTTACTAGGTTCTTCAACTAAATGCGAAGAGAAAAAATGTTTACAAGCTAATCAGTGTGGGCCAAGCGAAATAGTTTAAAATAAAGAATAACACGATTATTAATGCTATCCATGGAGTCAGGGTCAAATACAACGTAGAACTAAATGAATAAAATACAGTAAAAGTGTAATTGCGAAGTGGATTCAGCCCGAGTTACAAACAAGCTGGAAAAAATAGAGCCTGGCTGATTTATAGAATGTTGCAAGTTTAGACATATTGTTGATAGATAAAACGTACACTCTCTAGAATTATAGTTCTAATGAAGAACAGCATGTAATATGTTTTGTTAATTAGGATTTAGAGAAGGTCAGTTCGAATTACCGGGTTCACTTATCTGTTGTCACAAAAAGTACACTAATAGTTGATATCGAATTGTTAGAGAATTCTAGACTTCTGTTTCAATAATCTTAGACTAAAAAGGAGTAGTGTAGACATGAATGCTTCACCTTGTTTTAGCGGTAACTCCCATGTATTTTAGTCTAGAAAAATCCAAAAATTCTAGCTATGGTAGAAGGAAGATGAGTTCAGAGCTTGCGATCAACCAAATAAACATCTTATAAAAAATCTCAGAGTCGTCTCAGTCTCATGTGAGGAGAATGTAGGTTTCCACGTTAGTATTTGAAAATGAACAATGAGTTGATGCAGCACTCGTCTGTACCGGTGTCTGTATGCTCAACTCTGATGACCCCTTTGTGCACAGGTAATGACGCCCCATCCTTTTACACCTCGTTCAGTTGGGTCTCTCTTCCACCAGACATCTCATCTTTTTGGGTTAAGGTGTGCAATGCTGAGCATAATCTTGGCCAGTTAGTTTACCTTGCAGCTCCAACTTCCAACTCTCTGCCCAAGCTGTTGATCCAGGGTAGCGATGGAGCCTCCACAGGCATAAGGCAGCTGCGCAATAAGTTTGTTGAGATTCCTCTTCACGAACTTTCTTCCCTTAAAGATCAGGGGAAGGAAGTTCGCAAAGATGAATTTCTATCATTTTGCCTCTTGTAGCACGTAGATTTCGGTGTACTTTTAGCTGGATTTGATAAATACTGCAAATAATTTCCTCTACGTTTTCGTCTCTTTGTTCCCTCCGCCATACTTTCTGTTTCGTTTCCAGGACCCTCTCATGCACTGGATCTTGAAGTACGTGAACAATCCCGTGATCCTCTTTGGTCACGGACTTCAATGCAGCCAGTCAACAACACGGGCAGCAAAAAGCACGGGCTTTGAGCATTATATTGATCGTTCAATTCGCAAGCGAAGAGAGACAGCAAAAAAAAACAGTTTTCATAAATATTTTTAAATTTATATTATAAATTTTCTGTTTTTTCCCTGTTTCTAGATGGCTCATAAACCTAGCGAATGGAAACGAAATGCTACCTCAGCATTTGGAGATGAAAGTAAGGATTTTCCAGGATTTAAATATAACCGTTGAAACCGTCTTGTAACTGAACCATGCTTGATATTACATTTTTATTTTAGTGTATGACCTGATTCAGTACGTGGAAGACAAAATCTTAAATATTGTTAAGAAATCTGACGTTGCAGATGCTATGTTCGCGGGCTCAGGTTTTCGTTTTCCCTGCCAGAACGAATTGTTTCTATTCTCAAGCGAAGGACCTTTGTGTTTAAATACAGAACTTTTGTCTCGTTATATGGAAGATTTAAGGACAGATTCTACGGAACAAAGTATAAATGGTTGTTAATTACATACTTTAATGCTGGAAAGATGTTACTTTATTATTTTCACTTTTTTATCCAGATTTTTGCTATAGTTTGTTTTCTAGCAGCTATCGCTCACTCAGAACAGTATTTTGGACAGATTTAGTTTTCACAGTTTTCTTTGAACATGTGATTAGTTTAGTTATATTTTCCTTCCACATCAATTGTATTTGCAGTTTTTACATGCTTCAGAATGGATTGAAAAGAATTAAAGCTTAGTAAAACTCCGTCATTAAACTGTTGTTCAAGTTGTGAATTACGAGTGATTAGCGAAGCGACCAGACAGTACAACGGAAAGTAATAAGTCTTTGCGCCCCTTACGGGAATGACGAAATGAAACACTGTTGTAAAGTGCTGTTCGAAAGTGGCAAGTGTATGTAGATTCGTGATTTTCTTTCATTCTTACAAGATTCGCATGGTTATTTAAAATTAATTAAGAAGAGAAGACTGAACACATGTAGGTAACTTTATAGCAAACGTAGCCTGCGTAGCTGGCGGTCTTGTGAAAAAGAAAAGACTGGGGAGAGGTTAGTAAAAGACCGCTAAGCTTTTTTGAATTCTCCGTCCACCAGTGGACGGGAAAAACTGACTGGCTATTTGCATTTGGCTTGTCAATCAAAATCGGGTAAGTATACAAGCTGTCTGGTGCAGCAAAAATTGTGACATTTTTGAATAATTTATACAATATGCTCTGTAAAACTGTCTACAACAATCATATTGAGTAAAGACAAGAAGCACTACATAATTGATAAAACAAAATTTTTTAAATCTAAATGTAAAATACAGCAACTGAAAAAATAATTGTCGGTTGAATATAAATGAACACACAAAACCTGTTTGCAAGGCAAAAATCTCCACAATATAAATAACCAGTGTTGGCGGAGTTGAAATAATTTAAAACTTAACTGCCGAAGAACTTTCAGAAAGAATTTTAAAATTTTTTGTCGAAGCACCACCTCACTTTCTGATTGCTTCCGTCGAAGTATTAAATGCTCGAGAAGACGTTTCTTTGGTTTTTAAAGTAGAGCGGCAGCAAATTACATGAGGCAAATTGCCGTGGTGGCAAAAGAATCACAAACAATTTAAAACGTCGAAAGGTAAAGCCTGAAAGCGACATATTAGTTTATTAATATTACTTCTTTTCGGCTTTTAAAATGTGGTAGACGGCTTTATGTTTTTACCGAAGAATGTAATTTTTGTTTCGAAATCTTAATTGCTAATTGTTTAACTACAATTCAGTCTGGAGCAACCTAATTTTACACATGCAGGTTTTAAAATTTTTAAATTTTGGTACGCCATTTTAAATTTATCACAGAATTTTCTCCATATACAAAAACAAAATTCCACTGCGCCAATGGAAAACGGGTAGGTTTTAATTTCTGAAGTTTCCAGTTTGTTTTGAAACTGAGACATATTTGTTTTTGATGGCAGCTCTACTTGCTTTCTTATTGGTCAGTTGCAT
>JANCMA020345104.1:0-21529 GCA_024336925.2 Zoanthus solanderi | reverse complement strand
CCTATATCTTCTATGTATAGATAGCACAAACGTGCTAGTAGCTAACTTGAAGCCACTATATTGGGCACTATGGCCACTTGAGTCCATCTTTATAGCCACATCCCACAAGCATTGCGCTTTTACCATTACTTATGTTTATTTAGGGTATTTATGTTTATTTTGAGCCTGTTTACTAGCTATGCTATGCTGACAAGGCCTAAAAAGGCCGAAACAGCTGTCCAGGGCTGCTAGCAATCAGGCTTACTATTTTTATGGTGCCCAATATAGTGGCTTCAAGATAGCTACTAGCGCGTTTGTGCTATCTATACCCGAGTTCATCTTTATAGCCACATCCCATAAGCACTGTACTTTTACTATTATTAGAAAAGCTTTTTAGTAACTTGGTACAACACATGTTTAGATAACTTAAGGTTATTGTTCTTATGAAGGTTGCGCTTGGCTCAAACTTGGAACATTTTGAGGGAACGACAACGCACCATCACAAACTTGTGTTACTAGAGGAAAAATAAACATAACTGAGTTACAGAAATAAAGAGAAATCTGTTACTGAGACAACAATATTATCACACTTGATTATCACCATTCATTTGCTCCACTGCAGCTGCCACTTGAAAAATTGTCCTAGTGGGAGACTAAGTTCAAAATACTCTAACACGCTCTGATTGGTTCTTAGTTATGTCATTAGGACAAAATGTGTTCACATTGTTCTTTTCTTTCACAATTGTAACATAACGTCAGAATGACAAAAAATCAAGGGTATCCTGTGGATGTTCGTGGAGTGACCAGAACTTCATTGGCTTCTTACGACAAAGATGACTGGCTAAAATTACGAACGAATAAGAATTGATCAGTGTTTTTCAGTGACTTCTAATCGATTAGATGAGCAGTGATACGATTGTGTTGTCATTATGTTCGTGTCGTTATGATTATGTTGCACGTGCAAACCTGTGCACAGTTGTTCAAAAGCCGATTAGCACTAACCCACGGTGACATTTTTAAACCATGTCCTTGTTTCCAAAGTTACAGGGAAGGATCTGAGCTGTAATTTTGGGATAAACAATTTTTTCCTTTGAAATTCCACACACTATTATTAAAGAACCGCTATCATTTTCTTAAAGAAAAAATTGCTCATTGACATTTCGCTTAACCCAGGGTTAAAGTTGACCAGCTCTTGAACAACCCAGCCCTGACATTTCAAGTGCTAGCTTTTCATCAAAGAAACGTTTTTTTTTCTTATAAAAACCAATAAATTTTGTCGAGGCTCGTTCTTAATTTTTTGGCTGCTTCAGCCTAAATTTGTTCTTAATTTGTTCTTATTTCTGTGAGCGGTTTGAAATGATGAGAAATCAAAACAAAAAGACAGGGCATTGAAAAACAATGCTGAGTTTGAGGAACACCTGTATCATTTGGGACAATAGTAAATAAAATAATATAAATGGGACACGGTGCTTCTGTGTTTTTACTGTGCACACTGCGATAGTAATATTTATTACAAGATTCAGTAAAGTTTCAACTAGAAACATTTTCACTTTTTTTCAGCCTCAGCCTGAGCTTGTTCTTAAGTTGTTCTTAGTCTTCGGCCAATCTGAGCCTCATTGTTCTTATAACGTTGTTCTTATAAAAAAAAGCGTGTACACCTTTTTGGGGGAAGGGGCCTTGAGGAGTAAGGTCTTCCAAGGTCAAAACTCAAAATATGAAAATATTATTTATATTTAGGATTATTAGTTTTTGCTGTTCAGTTTATGTTTGAGTTATTCTCTACACATCACGAAAATCTAAAACAAGAATAACCTTAAATATATCACCAAGCATTTTTTGTTCCCAGCCTTCTAAATTAAAATCAATTTACTTACGAAATTCTGGTTATCAAAAAGTATTATTTATACTAAAATAATTTAAAACAAGAACAGCATTAGTTAAGTTTTAAATAGTAACACAACAAAGGCAGGGCTCGACTATTACGATCGTCAAAGACGACTGGGATCGTCGTGGGGCAACCGAGAATATTAATTTATGTAGGCCTCCTTTGGATAACTAAAACCAGAGTTTCTATATAATATTTATTGTTTTAAAGTTTTTCAGAAATGAATCTGCGTTTCATTGCTGAGCAATTTGCTCCAAATTAACATCATTTGTAAGCGCTATGGGATTTCATTCAACTTCCACGGTTTTCCACTGCTGTAGGTTATAGAAACATGATTTGATCAGAAAAGGACGTTACTAAAACCAGGAATGGGAAATGGAGGAATGAGAAATGGGGAATGAACGTTTTTTAACGTCTTTAAAAAAAAGGTTTTTTTAAAAAAACGTTAAATGTTTTTTAAAAAACGTTTTTAATTAAGAAATGATCCATGGTTAGCGTGCGTCTTTTAAGTTATGGATGAACGCGAAAAGTTTGGAAAGCATGAGAGGCGCGTAACGACAAGCTTCTCTAGCTTCTTCAGTGCTCTCCAAACTTTTCAAGTGCATCCATAACTCGATAGATGCACAGCTAGAAACATGGTCCATTTATTTTATAACATAGCCGACCAGATTGTATTAAAATCGCATTAAATTAAATTCCCCAATTACATTGCAATTTATTGAGTCCTGATATTATTTTCTATTGTTTCACACGAGCGGCAAACCAGTGTTTCAAGTAGTTTTTAATGGAGAAATACACATGCAGTAACTTTAAATCGTTACACAGAAAACAACTGATTAAATGCATAATTCTCTTAAACAGAGTTTCTGAACAACGCGCATGCTTGATACGGAAACTCAATTATGTGAAACGATCCCGTAACCATAAAAAAGTATGTTTTAGTGCTTAAAGAAAAGTTGAGAAGTTCTTAATCGTAGTTTTCAGCCATTTTTGTACAAAGTCAGAAAACCGCAACTCCGCAAGCGTACAAACTTGCTCACGTCATCATTTAGTTCCACTCTCGTGGATATGTTCAGATTTGGTGCACGCTCACGCCATACAAACCGGGCGCACGAATTTACCAACTATGTCATAAAAACGTTTTAACCGTTTTGAAAACGTTTTTTTAAAAACGTTTTCGTTAACACTTTAACGTTTTCTTTTTCTTTCTTCCTCATGCCTCTATTCCACATTCCTGGTTTTAGTAACGTCCGATCAGAAAACGTAACAACTCAAGTGCTTGTAGGTTTCATCTGCTTTTTTACAACAAAGGAGACGGGCTGTCTAGACAAAAATAATTTTAATACATTTAAATGTTTTTTTTAAACATGGTAGGAAATCACCATTTGAGGGACTGCTAAAAATCATTTTTGGTAGCCCCATGTACAACAATTAATCTTTAAAGTCGAGTCCTGAAAGGTATGAGAAACACATGGTAAAAAGATACTCTCGAGTTCAACATCTTCAGGTGCTGCTTCGAATTTCTCCAGTTCCAGAAGAGTGGGTTTGATTCCATCGGTTACCTGTAGAGAGAGGCAGCATGGGATTTTATGCTATAAGAGTGATGATAAAAAGCAGCATCTGTGTTCCTAAAGAAACAGCTGTAGTAATTTTTACCGAGGGTAGTGAGGTATTAGAATGGTTGTAGAGGGGCAAAATGGTGTTAACAAAAGGCATTGTAGTGTAGCTAATCACGTAGGGTAAAAATGCTGTAAACAAAAGGCATTGAATTGCAGCCAATCACGTAGGGTAAAAATGGTGAAAACAAAAGGCATTGAATTTCAGCCAATCACCAACGCAGCAGCCATTCAGCAGTTCCATCGGGAATCCTTCAAAAATTTTGCAGTTTTCAAACATTTCTTAGAAATTTTACAAATGGGTTAATTAAGGTTAATTCAGTACCCATCATTGTACCCGAGGTCACCTTAGGATACCTTTGATTATAAGTTTTAACACCATGGAAAAAAAATAAAACAAAACACTGACAGTTTGGACGTTAGTCCTTCATTGGAGTGAAAATAAAAGAGGATATTGCATGCCCTCACGTAACATCCACAAGTGTTACGATATGCAAATGCCCGCAGTGGGTCAGCGGCGAATGTGGAACAGCGATCTGAGTAGTTGTACATTTGGACTATTTTGAACAGCTTCCCAGCTTTTGTTATTGAACTATTTACTAACGAAACACATGTCCAAAAGCCTTTCTACAGTCGAACCTCGATTATCTGGACTATTCGATTATCCAGATTTTTTTCTCTTGTCCCATTTTTTCATGAATAATAATTAGTTGTCATCTTGAAAACTTGAATTTGCAAACAGATCAGTTAAATCCTTTTGAAAGAGTGTCAAAACAGCGTATTATCGTTGTTCAGAAGTGGGACAAGAAGTTTTTGAAGCAAACAAGTATGCTGGAACATTTTAGAGTGTTATGAATATCTGAACAAAAAGCAAATATTTGTAAATACATAATTAAGAGTGTGTAAATTTCATGATTAAAATGCTTCTTTGCTGTTCACATGTGATTTACATTAATTTTGTATCTCATTAATATTCATTTTTTTGGTTATATCTGGACTCTCAATTATCCGGACTATTTATCGGGGTCCCGATGACTCTGGATAATTGAGGTTTGACTGCATGTGTACTTCTTATTTCCTTTAAGGCAATTTTTCTAGCAACTTGGTCAACATTGTTATTGTGAAGCAATTTGCAGTTCTAAGAAATTGAAGAGTAATTCATGTTCATCTTTGTGCAACTGGCATTCACAATAAAAAAAAAATTGCAAATCAACTTGTAGAATAAGCAAAACAATTCTCTACTTTCTGTATCCTTCCAAAGCTAGTTGCAGTGCAGTGTTAACATTAATTTATCATGCATAATACTTAATATATCAATAACAATGAAAAATCAGACTGTTTAGAACTAATTTTATTGCCCCAAAAATGACTTGTTAATTTTTCCATTTGACAACTCCCTAGTATTTTTTTCTTGTCATCCACATTACATTGTAAAATTACTAAAATATTGCCTTGTGTAGCATGACCCTTTCTTACTAATTAATATAAAAGTTTAATATTCAGTACAAATGAGGATGCAGCAACAAGAGTAATTAAATATCATATTGAGGGCACAATTTATATATGATTAGAGAGAAAGCTTTGTGATGATTTTGAATTGATCATGCAATTTACGTCTGCAGAACAAAAGATTTTGGACCCTAACCAAAAGGGTACTTTTTGGTTAAACTTCTTGGTTGTGAAACATTGTGTAAACAATCATACTATCAATGAATTAGATTAATAATGCACCAGTCAATGTGAGTCTTTCCTTCCCAATCCTGGAAACGTTGGGAATTTGAGAGACAGTCAGCAAACGTGAGAAATTATTCTTGCCCCTTGGAAAAGGACAATGCGAAATGTTTCTACACTGATAAAATTTTTGTGTGAAAAACTTTTCTTATTGTTAATCAAAAATCATCTCTAATCATCTCTGTTTTTTTAACGTTTTGCATCTCGATCTTGCCAACATAACAGAATCTATATATTGAATATAAATAGGACTATTTTTTCAACCAAGTCTTCTTTCAATTGGCCATTCTGTTATTGTGCAGGGAATTGGGGTGAGTTTCAATTTTTAACCAATCGATAAATTGACACCACCACATGAAAGATCGTGTACAAAGTTGTCATTTGACCAAGTACAGTATGTGACACTTTTAAGATAAACAGAGACCAAGTTATAGACCTTAAAACATGTTTCAAAATCCATACATCTGTAATGTATATAAACTCTTAAATTTTTTTTTGATTGCTGATTTTTAAGAAAGGCATTGTGCTTCAAGGTGAAAGACCAGAGGAGAGGACGGCCGAGGAAGACCTGAAAAAATCGACAAGTAGAAGTTGAGATTAAGAAGATTGGTTTGAAGAAAGAGGATGCTCATAATCGATCAAAGTGGCAAATGAGTGTGAAGATGGTCATGTCAGGAATGGGGTGAATCCAGACACCCTCGTCAACAGGGACAAAACCGGATCAAAACTGGTCTACTACTACTACAACTGTGATAATTCTAAAAATGAGCAAGCATTCGTGATTTTCATCTCAACTGCTTTCAAATGGTGACCAAATGACAAGATTTTACAGTTGTCACAAAACTGATAAACCATTTTAAGAATTTATATGGTTTTGGGGGACGCTGTCTTAACATTACAGACATTTGTATGGATTTTGAAGCATGTTTCAAGGTCTATAACTTTGTCTCTGTTTACCCCAAAAGCATCAAACTAGGTCAATTCAAATGACAACTCTGAACGGGAACTTTCGCGTAGTGGTCCTCCGTCCCCTCCTTCTCTCATTGAGTGGTTAACATTTGAAACTCGCCCCAGTTCCCTGCTCAGTTCCGGAATGGCCAATTGGTTTTCTCCTGAATCTAATATCCCCATATATTGCCTGGCTAAATTTAAAAGAATAATTCCCGTCTACTTTACGTACAATGCAATTTAACGATTTAAGCAAAACAAAACAGTAGTCATTACAATTGTAGAATGCAGTATGGCAGTATCTAAAATCTTTACCAAATAATACAACTATTACAGTATTTTAAAAAAATATTCATTAAAAATGAAATCAAATAGTGAAATACTGTACCATGATGCCTGTCTTTGTCTTGGACATAACAGCGCCTTTCGTCATAGCATAGATGGCTTTCACAGCTTCTGTTTTGCTCATGTTGTGCACTTTTACAACTGCTCTTGACCGCTTTAATGACTTTCAACTACCATAGAATTCATTTGTGTCATACACGGGCTTACATTAACATAGCGTTAACAGTCAACTGCCAAAAGGGAAACTGAAATATGAAACTGCGATGCAATCCGTGGCTTCAAGGAGTTCCTTTCGGTTTCGACCCATTAGATACAATTAGACATTTTTTTAGGAAAGAGAGTTTTAAAATTGCGCGTATCGAATGGGATATCAAGTTTGTTTCCTGTCTATTTTTATAAGAGGAATGTTTTGTGTAATTTCTGCAGACTTCCGTTCCAAGGGTCAACATTAATTGATTTAACCGCTGACAACAACCACAAAATTTCTACTGCGCAAATCCAAATCAAAATGGCGGAGCCACTGTCATATTTTGCGTGACTTCGATTCACCTGAAAAAATTGTTTTAGGTAGAATCACTACAATCAAGTAGAACAGCGCTCAAGTTTCTACTGCGTATTTTCGTCATGGAAGTTTTTATTCTGGATCCATCGCGTCTTATTGGTGATGTTTTAGGCAAGTGAAATACTGCTTTTATTATTTTAAAATATTGCGTGCAGTTTTGTTTAATATATAATTTGAGGTCTTCTTTGATGTCTAAAAATTATATTTTATTTGCACTAACCCTGATGGTAAAATCGCTTTTACAATTTGTTAAATACTAAAATTCTGTGCAACATTTAGGTCTTTAAAGTCATTTTAGGTGATATGGTATTTTCCATAAACAGGAATTTTCTGAGGAGATTCTCCTTCACTGCTCTATCTGTTTGAACTATGTGTGTATTTATTCAGGGAATTATTGCTTCACGCATTGGTAATTGATATAATTTAGCTTCTTTAAAAATTTAAAAGACAATTACTTCATTACTTTAATTGGTCAAATATCGACTTTGTCGCAGTGACCTAGCTGAAGTCACGAGATAGGAATTTACTAAATGCAGTAGTAATTGTCATTTTTCTTGTTTTCATTTCAATTACACATCATCTTTTTTGAACATTATGTTCATTGAAAACAACAACATGATCTCAAACAACTTTCACAATCTTGAACAATATTTTTTATTCTGCGGTGGCATAATCAGTGATCCAATAGATATCTGAACAGACATGTAAGTTAACGTTGTTCCGTTAAGTTCTAATTTTAACCTGAAGATGACTTTATGAGTCGAAAACGTTTGTTTTAACTTTTAACTTTTAAACACTTTTATACCATTTTAATATTTTAAGATAATTCAGTTATTGACAAAAGCAAGTGGGTCATTAACCTCTCTAAGAAACCGTTTCTACCAGCTGAAAGCTCACTTTTTCAAAAAGGTCCGAAATTTGCTCCAACTCTTCCAAACATTCCATACAAAGATATTGTCGTGGAAATTGAGGCCGCTGTTTCTAGTCTTCCTGATGAGTCTAAACATGAAGTACGAACCATGACAGCTGCAGTTCTTAAGAAGGCTTCTCTACCAAACCAAAAAAACATCGGCAAAGAACAGAAAGCCTTACATCAATTAAAGAAAGACAAGTCGAGAGTTATCATGAAAGCTGAAAAAGGAAATTGTTTTGTAGTTTTAGATCGCGAAGACTATGACCAGAAAATGTAGTCTCTCCTTTCTGACCGGAATACCTATGAACCCTTCACCAGATCGCCATTTCGTCGACTAGCATTCAAGAAGACGAAACTATGGTTTCATTTGACGTGATTTCATTATTAATATTTACTGCTATTCCAGTCTACAATGCCCGCCATTACATCAGAAAGAAGTTAATTGAAGACCATTTCCTACATCTACATTTGTGAGCAGGCAGACTCGTCATCAGACGATTGAAGACCTCATCAAGTCAAGTCAAGTCAAGTCCTACATCTGAGAACAAGACTTGATATTGACGACGTAATATCCTTATTGAACTTTGTGCTGTCTAACAATTACTTTTTTTACAAAGACATTGTCTATAAGCAAGTCCATAGATGTGCTATGGGCACATCCTGTGACAATAATAGCAAACATTTGTATGGAAGAAATCGAAGAAATGGCTATTGAATCGACTCCCGTTCCACCAAAAATCTGGAAACGTTATGTGGAAAATAGTTTTTGTATCATTAAGCAGAATGCAGTTGCCACTTTTCATGACTCGTTGAACTCTATTGACCCGCATATTTCTTTTACAATTGATAGTGAGTCTAATGGTCGACTTTCATTTTTGGAAACTCATCTCACGATGTAACAATGGAAATTTAAACTTTAGTTCTTACAGGAAACCGCCTTACACAGACAGCTATTTGGATTTCAACTTACATCATGATAAACAGAACATCAGCACAGTCAATACACTCCATCATCGAGCTTTAAATCTACCAAACGCAGAAACTAGAATAGCCCGTAAAATTGATCGTATTTCCTCCAATCTTCATTCCAATGGTTACCCTTTGAAAATAATTTTAGAAATTATCAAAAAGAAACTTGCTACAAGCGGCCCTTCACATCCAAATCCTACACTTGAATAACTCGTCTGCATGTTTTTTAAATGGGCTGATCCGACAAATCAAAACAAATTCGCTGCCCTCCCTTATTTATTAAATCATTACCACTTTTATTGTCATTGTCACTGAAAAACCCCTATGGGGAGTTGTCAATAAAGCATTGTATTGTATTGTATTGTAAATCCTTTTACAAGCTTTGTATCTCATCTTTGGTTAGAAATGTAGTGTATTAATTAGTATTACTTATCTTTAATAATTATAATAAATTTAAATCCTTTTACAAGCTTTGTAACTCATTTTTGGTTTAAAAAAATAGACCCCTTGTACGTAGACTAGCCAATCATAATGCAGGATTTACAAAAGTCGAACAGAGTAGAAGCAGCCCATATCTTAGTATGACCAAGGAACCTTTTTTTTCCTTTTTAGTTAAAAAAAAAACTATTGAAGTTAGACTGAGATCAACCAAATCTCAGAGCACGTGCAAGGGTGAAGCGTGATTCCTATTCACCCGACCATCCTGGGTGGTCCCAGGAAGAAGAGGTTACGTTACTTAAGGATGCCATCTGCGGCCAAAGTCAGAGCCTCTTCCATGATGCACGCAGTGGAACCTGCAGGCGGGTGATATCATCACTTCCAACAGTGATTGCCATTGATGCTGAGCAGGGCATTTCAAGCATCTCACAGTTCATCCCCCCCTTCCCTCCCCAATGGGGAATTTGTAGGTCGTGCGTGACACGACGCCATACCTTTTCATGATTGATTGGCTAACACATTTTGGTGGACAGAACAAAAGCCACGACTAAGCTATAGCTTCGATCTCATTCTCAAATTATTACATTCAGTTTTAACAAAATTTAATTGCTATAGTTTCAAGCTGGGCAGTTTGTTTATGTACAAATGGCATAGCAAAGGATCAAAAATAAAAGATTACGGAGTTCAGTTAAAAAAATAGGATAGTTTTGAAAATTTGGCTTGCTTCTTTCAGATGTTCCAAGTATACCAGTGAATGCTTGCACAAACATAGTCAGGGAACATTTTGAAGGAATGGTAAAAGAAACGAAGGAATGATATATCGTCTATATTTTTGCTTAGACAAAGAAGGTAAAGCTTAGTATAGTACCATTAAAAATCTTAAAGCAATGCAAATGAACAACTTTTCGAGTGCAACTGAATTACAGAGTGTTTGACAGAGCCAATTCTACTCTTGATGAAATAGTTTCGCACATATCTGCCAACTTGCAAGGCAAAAATCAAAATCTTTTTCTTATTACTGATGTCGCCATTCTAAAAGTAAAGTTTCAGTGAAGACTGTTCATTTCTGGAAATGCTAGCGAAAGTCTGCGAGCAGATTGTGCAACCTTGCGACAAAAGTTGTAACATAAAGGTTCTAAATCGTCTGAGATTGGACTTTTTAGAGCAATTTTTAGCATTTACTTTTAATGTTAATTCCTGCAATACAACTGTATTTCGGCGGCTGAAACCTCTTTTATTCGCAGGAGAATATTGGAAATAAGATCCTTTCGTATTTCAGTCAAGCATGAGCACTTGAAAATTAATTTTTAAAAACCGTATTTTATTTCAATTTTCTTGAAAAAGTTGAAATAGCGACTCTCTTTTAGGGACTTTTAGCTTCGCTGGCTGGCCCCAAAGTAAATTACGATTTGATGCATCGTGAAAGATTGGAAGTGTATTTTTAACTGACTAATAATTGACCAGGGCTTCTTTGATTTGCATAAAACCGGAGTTATCCGAAATTTCAGGTCGTTGCATTTGTAAGTCCCAAAAAACTTCACATTTTGGCAAAAAATTATGTAATTCAACGTGATTTCCTAGGACAAAGTATATTGTTTTGATAAGTTTTGTCCATCAAATAAGTAAAACAATCATGAAACGGTATAATGTCACGCACGACCTACAAACTCCTCATTTGATGTATATGCTTATAATATAAACATAAAATGATTCAGGAAGAAAATGATTGGTGTCAGAGAGTGCTATGCCGAGATAAATCAAGAAAATAGCAAATTTTTATCATAATATGGAACCGGGATTAAATTGCATCTTGTGGTCATCTCCCATGAGGTTTCTCTAGCCTTCAAGAAGCTGAAGAATAGGAAAATTCGAGGAATCTGCAAACCACGGAAGAGATCCTCAATGAGAAGTGGAGAATTTACGACCAACTGCCTAATAGTTGATCAGGTAAGACTGACAGAAGAGCATCTGGTCTGGACGGCTGGGGACCTGGCGTTAAAGAAACCATCTGGTTTACAATAACGTGTAATCACAATAACTGAAATTAGTCGCTTACTGGAACAAATATTATAAAAGTACGACGTTTCGGCCGTCTCGCACAGCCTTCTTCAAGATGGATGAATCACAACATTCATTGTTATATAACGTGTAACCACCCTCCTGTTGGCCGAGCTCAACTCTTCATTTGCATCCTCCTTTAATGCTTTTTCCGCCCTTAGATCTAGATCTCACCCGCAGCCAGTTGGCTTCCTGCCTGGCTAATCCAACACCCCTCATACCTCCATTCTGCAACTCATCATCCGGTATCATCATGAATTCCGCCAATACGGGCGCCTGTAAATCGCCATCTTCCTCACCAAATCCATCTTTGATACAATGGACTAACACATATCCTTCAGCTCCTAAACGTTCCGTCCAGGCTGCTCAACTCTTCAACAAGCTCTACGATACTACTGACAGTTTTTCCATGTTAAAGGCAATAATGGATCCCGAATTCACTTCTGTTGCACCATCGACAAACTGCTGGTTATTAGGGATGAGGCTAAATAAATTGTTCTCAAGGTGAATTCAACCAAGACTTAGAATGTTATCCACTTCCAATTACTATCAGGGGATCGAGTTCATAAGTTCTTTCATCAAGGTTGGTTTTGTCTGCCGTAACAGAGACTTGAAGGTAGAAATAATCCACAGGTGATGTTTGGCGTCAAGTGTAATGAGAGACCTCTCTAGAGACAGGGAGACAGCTCTCGCAGAAATAAGTTAAAGATCTTCAATCCTACTATCCTACTACCAATATGGCAGACTTATATGCTCTACATATTTTAAGTGCCATTAACATTAATACTTTTCTGGGCCCATCAAAGTTGTTTTTAGAATAAGAATGTTTAAAAAATGTTCTTCCTCAAAAAGGAGAAAGTCCGGGAATGACGTCACAACCCAGTCCCAATAAACACGGCCATGAACCAAAGCTGCCAAAAGTTTTGCTAATTTAAACACATTGTAGAAAAAAGCGATTCAACCAAAATAAAAAAAAGTTGTGGAAGTACTTCAAATAATTTCATTCATTCATTCATATAATCACGATTGGCCGTCCAGTCCCGCATGGCATCCA
The DNA here is from genome assembly GCA_024336925.2 of Zoanthus solanderi. Lineage (NCBI taxonomy): Eukaryota > Metazoa > Cnidaria > Anthozoa > Zoantharia > Zoanthidae > Zoanthus > Zoanthus solanderi. Next base: position 9,031 of record JANCMA020345104.1, on the reverse strand, counting down.
CGTGTAGTCGCCATCTGCGTCTGTCCTGGGCATGGCCCGTCACTTGCTCCAAGTTGAACCCAGTTGCGCCTTCAAATTCCTCCTTCGCAAGTCTCGCCCAAGTCTCTCTAGGTCTTCCAACTCTCCTCCTTCCCTCCATCTTAAAGTTTATCGCTTCCTTGGCAAGATGATTGTCTCCTCTCCTCGCCACATGACCGATCCAGTGCCATTATTTGTTACTTCCTTTTTCACTTTAAATAATGTGTGAAATAATCATAGCCTAAAAGCATTATCAGTGGCATTTTAGAAACTCATTGAAAGAGGGTTGGAGCAGTCAACAGATCCTCTGCCCCTCACCCTTATCCACTTTTTGCCACACCCAACTTAAAACTTTGTTCTGATGCTATCTCTGTACTATTAAGAGTCTGTCAGTTAATAAAATTAGTTAAGAGCTGTGGTAGTACGCCAGTCGGAAAACTCTTGGATATACAAACCATTCACCTAACGAAAGTAGGCCATGTTAATGTTATTAGCAACATTATAATATTATAAATCTATGCATTACAAGGCAAGACAGAGATTATACCAAAGTCTACATGTATACACTTTTTTATTAAGTTAAAACTTACTAAGACCAATGAGGCTCAAATCGCCTGAAAAATAACTGAGAACAAATTAGGAACGATTGAGGTTGAAAATGTTAAGAAAAAAACTTTAATAGCAATTGTGAAACATAGCAAACAACCTCACTCACTTATTTTAATAAAAAAAGTCAAACCGTAACAAAAAATGTGCCGTAAAATATACATTTATTCTCCTATCTCCTTCATAATTTGTACTCAGTCACTACATGCACTAAAATTGATGTATGCCAGAAAAAATTCTATCGATTAGAGTATAAACACCAAATCTTTTGAGAATGTATGGATGAATTGAGAACAAAATAAGAACATTTCAAGACTCAAATTGCTGAACTGAAAAATAAGAGCATTGAGTCTGAGCAAAATTTTACTGGTCTTAAAAAAAGAGTATGCAGTTCTTACCCGCTTCTCAACAGGCAGAGTTTCTTCAAATAAACAGTAAACAAACACAAGATCTAAAGCAACCAGGATGATGGCCAGCAGTGACGGTAAAAGGTATGGGTTGCTGCTAATAACAGTTGATCTGGCCGAACTTGACGCAAACAATGCACCAATCACTGGTCCAATGATGAAGCCGATTGAATAAGCTATACCTATAAGGGCCTGGAAATGTTTTATACAAAGAAGAGTTTGAAAACTGCATCTATGCTCAGTTGTAAAATAAATAAATCTAAATTAAAACACTCCTATTTTTCAAACTTTCACTAGAGAAGATATGAAAAGGTTAGGTACCAAATGTACGCATGCGATTTCTTGTAGCTTGTTTCTGCAAAAATATTACGGTTCGTCGGGTTTTCATAGGGGTTTCAAACAACGATTTGGTAAAATTTTCCAAAGAAAATAAGAACATTTGTCTTAACATTACACATTAGCTGAGGATATAAATTTTATTTTATGCTAAAAAACAACAACATTGTTTTCATCACTGGAAATTAAAATTCATATCATTGCACCAACGTGTAATACTCTCTATATCATTATATGGCCGCGAGGTGATATCAAATTTCTTTTCAAGTGTTGAATCTCCATACGGCCAAGTAATATTCTAATTATTACATAAACGAAAATGAATTAAACAAAGGTTGTGCTATCAATGGCGCTGCATCGAAAAGAGCTATTTTTATGAGTTACCATAGCAACAGTGTTATTTTCACGTGCGAAGATAAGGTGTTATTGAAAATATCAGATTTTCGTGCGAAAATTCACTTGGTATTTCGTTGGTGTTTGTATAATAAATACTAGTATATTTAACTCTATTTACAAACTACAAATATATAAATAACAAATAATAAAATATAAAGAAAATATCTGAAAACACTACGGTATACTACTGCACTATATAACTATAACAATTGTATATATATACAACTATAAATATTATTATACTAATACCACTACATTTATCACTATAGTATTACTAATACGTACAACCACCGCTAGTACTTCTACTACTACAAATACTATTACATCTACCACAACAGAATAAAATTACAAAAAAATAGTATTGAGTTTAATTTGTACTACGGTGTAACAACATCTTTATGAATGATGATCGCAATTATTTGCACCGAAAGTGCAAACTCAACTCGGCAAAGATCAATCGTTCATAACGTTGTTGTTTACTGAACGATACAAACTCAATAATCAGTGTAGGCCTTCGAGTGGCATTGACAGCTTCTAGAATGGGACGACTATGGTGGCCTAGGATTGCCATAAGGATTTTTAGTTATTTCTCTGTTTTTTTAATTTTTCTAAAGTGTTGTATTTTTTTCATTTGTTTGATTTTTGATTTTTTATTAAATTTTGTTTGATTTTTGATTTTTTATTAAAATTAAAAAGTAATTCGAAATCATTCTTAAATGAAAATGAACTCACATAATTTCAAAACAAAGCGAATCGAATTAAAAATTAAACAAAAAGAAAAACAAATAAAATTCAAAATCTACCAAATTCAAACGTAAAATAAAATGAAAGAAAAATAAATTCTAAAACAAAACAAAATTAAAAATACGCGTGGCCTAGCGTTGCCATAGACCAGAATGCATTACGGTTCTGGTAAGATGGCGGCTACTCGCATTAGAAACGATGGATGGAAGCAGGACGACAAATTAAAGGATGCATTGGACCGATATGTAAAGCAAAACCTTAAGCGTGAGGAGATCTTAGACTTTGTTTCAAGGGACTTCGATCAATATGCATGGAGCTTTCGAACTCTTGACAGACGGCTAGATTTCTTTGAAATTAAATTCAATGACCGAAACGTGACGATCGGCGAAATAGAAAGAGCAATGCGTTTAGAAATGCAAGGACCAGGAAAATTGCTCGGTTATCGATCTTTGCATGAAAAGATACGGCAAATTCACAAGTTAAATGTGCCAAGGGACGTTGTATATGCTGTCATGTACAATGTTGACCCGCAGGCTCTGGAGCAAAGGTCTCCCCAATTCAAAAAGAAGAAACCAAAGGGCCATTTTTCTTCACGTGGCCCAAATTGGGTCCACTCTCTTGATGGCCATGACAAGTTGATGGGCTATCAGAATAGTACGTTTCCGATAGCAATATATGGCTGCATTGACACATGCAGCAGAAAAATGTTATGGGGAAAAGTATGGACTAGCAACAGCGATCCCACCCTTGTTGGTCGATTTTACCTTGAGTATTTATACAAGACAAGAAGAATTGCAAGCAGACTGAGGCTGGATAAAGGTTCAGAGACAGGGGTGATGGCCACCATGCATGCGTACCTTCGGCAGCACCACCCTGTGGAAACTGTCATTTATGGGCCATCAACTACAAATCAGGTTAGTCTTTTAATGTGTAGAATGTTGTTATGAGGGTGATTTTTTTTGGAGTAACTGCCGAATACTCTGCCACTGTTGATCTTGATTTAACTGCACATTTATTTTTAAAGAACGGCAAATGCGCAGGAATAAATTATCAACAGTGGCAGGGTATTCTGCAGTTAATCTTTTTTTTTTTTTTGCACTCAAAAAAATTAAAACAATTTCTGATTTGAATGTTTCTGTGAGAGTGGAGCTCACCATCCAGTCCCATCGTATCGTGGACACTGGTAATGATTGAAAATGAATGTAATACATTGTTTACATCGATGTCAGTCCCAAAAGGTTTCATTTGCTTAGGGATCTTGCAAAAAGTATTGAAGGGTTCCAAAGCTTTGATGAGAAACAATTTTTAACACAGATGTCTTGATTATTCAAATGCTCTTAGGAGAATTAATATATATGGGCAGGCAACAACAATAAACATTTGTGACACAGTGAAGCCATTTATTTCAGTGTTCACTTGCACTGCTCCTGTACCAATGTCACTATAATTATATTCCTCTAATTCACCAATTTGAGTTAGAACATTCAGTTTGTTTTGGGTGTCTTCAATTGCCTCATTTCATCATTTTTCAGGGTTCAGATAGCCATAAAATTAGAATATATTTTAAGCCAAGAATGAAAAATTAAAAAAAAACGACCAAGGGTTTGAAAGTTCAGTGAATTTAAAATTATGAAAAGCACTATTTAAATGGCACAAATGGAAAGAGAAAATCGAAAAAATTTTAGTAAGTACTCAAAAATTGAGTTTTTGATCGGTAGTAATGAAGATTTTAAAAACCACATTTTATATGATATTTGAAAAGAGCATAAATTATGAAAGTTTGCATGAAATTGGGATTGGATAGGCATTGATGCCATCCAACCTCAACTTCATGCAAACTTTCATATATTTTTCTTTATACTGACAGGATTTTTTTTTGTTCTTGTTGAAAACTCATCAGTGCAACAATTTTTAATACTTAGAGCCCAAATTTACTGGTTTAGCTCATTACCTGCTCTATCCATTTCTGCCATTTAAATCGCACTGCTATAAATTTTTAACTGACTCTTTAAACAAGTGTGATCTTTAAACAAGTGTGATAAAGATCTAAATAACTGCATAGTTTGGTCTGAGCTTAGTTAGACTGAACATTCTGTTGCTTTAATTTGAAATGACAGATTGAAAGATGATGGAGAGAACTTCATGAAAGACTAGAAAAATACTTCAAGTTCCCATTAAACCAACTGAAAGATCAGGGACATTATGATCCCACAGATGAAAACCACAGGTAAAGGCCATCATTTATTATGTACACTGAAGCTGGGTTTACCGGATGTAATGTAATAGGTTTTATATAAGTTACCTGGAAATACCATTTTTAAGTTTTAGATTATTTTGTAAAACTTTATATGGAAACACTGATAAAAGCAAAATAAACACCATTATAGTGTTCTAGGATATTTTAAAATATGCTGATTATAATTTATTATTATGATTTGTACCAGGCATATTTTGGCATACATAATGATCCCAATTGTGCAAAGAGAATTTGACACTTTTATTGAAGTGGTTTGGAATGCACACAGGATCCGTGAACAAAGGAACACATTTCTGCCAGATGGTGTCCCAATTCACATCTACAGCTTTCCAGACAAATACGGACTTGAGGAATGTGGTGAGCACCATAAAATTTTTAACTTCTTGAACTGAGATATGTAGGCTTTTGTCAGTCATGATGGTGACATGTGTAGCTGCAACTACACTTTTATGAAAATAGATTCCTTCAATGTCATAACTTATTTTTGTAGTAGTCATATTTTTAAACTGTTTTGGATTTGGTCTTTTATTGCACTATGAATTCAATATTTGCTCATTATAGTAATATAGAATTGAATATCACTTTCCTTGACATTTAATTTAAAGGTTGGGATGTCACTGAGGAACAGCTTGAAGAGGTTGCAGAGCTTTCTGATGTTTTATCAAACAATGATGATTATCTGACTGCAGACTTTAGGGCAAAGTGTGAGCAAGTGATTGCAGATCCATTGGACTTGGATGCGTCTGATTTTGCCAATGCATTTCGCTACCTCAAAGAGAATGTTGCTGTGAATTCATAGCTGGTTACTCAGAATAGTCCCTAATATATAGCTTGAACAATGTGACAGATTATTTGCCGTACTAGAGTACAGAAGTATGTGACAAAGGCTCACCACCTAGAAAAGTGAAATCAAATATCACATCTTTCTGGAAACTGACCTATCTTAAGTCTGATAACTGCAAGTTGTAAACCTGGATAGAATCCTACTTTACATTGCCAATAAAAGTACATTTTTGTACACATTTTTATAGCCCATAAGAGATTGGTCAGTTAAACTGAAACAACAACCTGAACTATAACAAGACATTTCTGATGGAGTGACTCTACAATTATCCCACAGAAATATATGAAAACAAGTGAATTACTGATTATTTTGTTGAAACATGAACAACTTTAACATTATAAAAAAAGTACTATTTGCTGTCTAACTTGATAGTGGACATAAATCTAGCAAATTACAGTACAAACTACACTTGTGCCTTTCAATAAAATTTGTAATTGCTATTTCAGTCAGATTTCCTGTACAGAACAGCATTTCTTTACCAGCATATAAACTCTTTGATGCGATTTCTTGATCACATAAAATGTTACCACAACCTTGAATATGAAGAAGCATGAGTTCTTTTTCTGAAGTGTAGTAAGAATAATGAACCAAATTTTCAGCTTTTTCACGGTAAATATCACCTTCTCCAAAAATATCTCCATTGTTGTTAATGTATTTTGTGAATTTGCCTTCAATATACTCCTCAATCGTAACACACTCATCCCCAATCATTCCAAAAAAGATCCTGTTATACTTCATTGTTGGTCCAAACACGGCTACTACATCTTTCTTTCTTACTTCCTCTTCCAAACGAGCAGCAATATTTCTTGACAGATAGTGCATCTGTACGACTTTTTTAGTGTGGTATTCAACAGTTTGACCTGTTGTTTTAATATCTTCGACTGCTTTGGCCATATATTTCTTTACAACCCAAGTGGTACTTGAGAATTCTTTATCAAGAGATTTAGCCTTAAAGGCCTTGCGAAATCCCCCCACACTAAAAGGCTCATCTTCGATAGTAAATTCGATTTTACTTGGAGTAACTGACCAGGTCATGGACTGGAAATCAAAGGAGAAGATGTTGATGGAGGTCGTTGTTTTTATGATGCCTTTACCAAGCTTCAGCATATCAACCACAGATAGGCTTCTTGCCAAACATTTGCTCTTACATGGACTAGGACCAGATGTACTTGGGTCAGATCCTCGTTTTATGTGACTTTCAGGCAAGCATCTTTTTTTGGTAGCGGTAAATTCAGGAAGACTCACCTCTGGACCTGGCTCTGGACTTTCATCTAACTCGACAACTGCACGCTCAACGAATCGCACATGAATGACTTTGAAATCTGGAATTTGTTTGGTTGAGTGGCAGGAAGGCCCCTGTTCTCCAGCCAGCACATCGCAATAATACATGGAACGATTGATTCCAAAGTGCTTTGTACAAGCACTTTTTATGTTGTCCAACGTGAAGTCGTCGAAACAGTACGAAACGAATTCCCTCGCTCCTATTCTTGCATATTTTTGTGCCTTACCAGACACTGATGCACTGAGTCGTTGTACAGTAGTTGTGTCACCTTCTGGAGTTTTATCAGTGTTATCTCCTTTCTTTCCTCTTGAAACACCTTGTTTATTTTTCATTTTTTCTTTGAAATTTTTCCAAGCTTTTTCAGCCATTTTGTGGCCGCGGCACGTGCAAGACTGCTTGACCCAGTCCCTTGTCATCAACTGACACGTTGCGTAATGCATTCTGGTCTATGGCAACGATAGGCCACGGGTATTTTTAATTTTGTTTCGTTTTGAATTTATTTTGCTTTCATTTTATTTTACGTTTGAATTTGATAGATTTTGAATTTTATTTTGTTTTTCATTTTGTTTAATTTTTAATTCGATTCGGTTTGTTTTGAAATCGTTTGAGTTCATTTTCATTTAAGAATGATTTTGAATTACTTTTTAGCGATATTTTAATAAAAAATCAAAAATCAAACAAATGAAAAAAAAATAACACTTTAAAAAAATTAAAAAAACATAGAAATAACTAAAAATCCTTATGGCAATCCTAGGCCACCATACAGCTGAGCTCGGTGGGAGGTAATATCATATGAAAATGCAACTATAATACAAAAGATAAATGCTAAAAAATTATTCAAATAAATTTTTAAGGAATGTGCTAGAGGCATGGTGCTTGTTCAAATCAGTTTTTTCAAAAACAAGCTCTTCAAGAACCCTCGTGACATAATTTGGAACAATTCATATATGCAAATTGCAGGCTCTTTTTTTCTACAAAACATGGTTTGAGGAAGGCATTCTGGAGTAGGTGTGACATTTTCTAGATAATGAAAAACGATTTCTGACTTTCAATGAGTTCAAGAACAATTTTGTGGAACTACAATGTAATCATCTAGATTATTATAGTGAGCTTCAAGTCATAAAAAATGCAAACATCTTCACTGAGAGTCATAGCATTAGTAACGATGCAGTAAAATTTGTTACTGAAAAGGAGAAGTCTGCAAAGCTGTTTATCCTTTTCTTGTTCAAAGAAGTGCTGAATCACCTTTGAAAAGTGTCTCTAATTGGGAAGCAATATTTCCAAACAGGAAACTAGACTGGAATTTAGCAATTCGGCAATTATTTTTCTTTCATTTAAAAGTACACTTAGCTCTAAACTACAGTATTTTCAATACAAATTGTCAAACCACATAGTATACACAAACACAAAGCTATTTAAGACGAAAATAGTAGAAACAGCTATCAGCAGCTTTTGTAAATACAATGAGGAAACGCTTTCACACCTGTACTGGGAATGTATTTTTGCAAACAGTTTTTGGGTAGATCTAAACCTTTGGTTTAAGATATTACTGGGCTACGACCTTACTTCAACTTTTTACGAAGTCTGCTTTGGTTATAACCGATCAACCATTCAGATTTCCTAATCAATCGTTTTATACTTTTGGGAACAATGTACATATTTTCTTGTAAATCAAAAGAGCAAAAACCAAAAATACAACTTTTTCTAATCAAAATTAGACAAGCAGAAAACAGAGAAAAAACAATTGCCATTCAAAACAGAAAACAGGCAAACCATAAAAAGACATGGAAATCACTTGCCACGTTACACCTTTCCAAACCCCAAGCATATGAAATATACTTATATAGTGTATACTTGATATGTATTAATAATAAAATTTTTCAATTTCCTTTCTAATAACAATATTGTTTGTTGTTCTAATTTTATGTCACTTTTCGAATGACCTAATTAAAAATTGTAATTAAAAGTTTAAGATTACTTGTAATTAGGGTAACTGACCCTAATTAGTTGTTAAACTATTTCAAGCTCCTTATCACTACCCTGGGTCAGTTAGGGTACCCTAACACCAAACAATCATGAATTTATAAATGTATCATATATTATAATTTATTTTATTATATTTTATGGTGTAAAAGAAAAAT
>JANCMA020344998.1:0-11671 GCA_024336925.2 Zoanthus solanderi | reverse complement strand
CATTCAGGCTCACTCTTTTTTTAAGGGTTTTAGTACGGGCTTAGTCCCTCTGACCCGCGAGGCCATAGTGCCCTATTATATTTAATGGCTGTGTCATTACCACAACACAGTTATATTCAACTCTCCCACGACCAACTCGCTCACGCCAACTCGCCCTCAAAGAGAATACTCCAAATAGCTCAAACATCACATCTAAGCGTGTTTTATTCCTGACTGAGGTGTTTCAGGGTATTTCAAAATAAGAAATAAAAAATTATCCTTTTTTTTTTCTCTGACCAACTCGCGCACGCCATGTTTTAAGTCCGCGGTGCTGCATAGTAAGTCGTTTCACACACGTTTACACACAATCTTTTCTTTCCATAGACTATACATAAAGATATAGACGTAAAATAAATAATAATTTACGCAAAGCACAACTTGCATATTGTTTTAAATGATATTCACTTGATACTTGAAACTAGAAAAGCACTCTGAGAGCGCAGACCTCCGTCAAGCATATTGTGAATCCCACGCACCAATGTAGTCTTATATTTATTTTATACACACATTCTATTGTGGAATGATATATCAATCTACCACATTGATGTCAGAATTCTGATTGTTCTAAGTTGTATGACTGAACGTGACAATTCGGTGTTGTGGAAAACAAAATAATGTAGACATGAAAATATGAAAACAATAATTATAAAATTGTTAGCTTAACTGTAAGCTAACAGTTTGTAAATATGGCAAGGAAGAACTGATTAACTCTTTCACACAATCCAATGACCTATTGTCTGTATGAATTAATCTGATAATTTATTATTGAATTGTATATACATAAGTTGAAAATAGCCTTATCTCACAATACTAAACAATCCTGCTATCCGGATCACCCTCAAAATTTAATCAGTTCTTCCTCCGTCCCATTTCCGACACATTTCCTGAGTTTAAATTATGTTGCAAACAAACAAACTCACAAACAAACAAACGCTGCCAAAAGCATAACCTCCTTGACGGAGGTAATTACAGAACAGGTAAAAAATGTTTTGCAATTCTTAAAGCAGTTTCAAAACTTAATGCCATAAGTAAACAGTCAGGCACAAGCAAGAGAAATTCATAGCTTGCTGCAGGCGTGTATGAGAGTGACAAACATGAAATTGCATTATGCTAATTGTAAATACAAATTTAAAAACTGAAAGCAAAAAGAAATTATGAAGCTTAGAAAAACATAATCACGGCTTTGAATTACTTTCAAGCCTTGGCGAGTTAGCCCATAGCCAAGTTAGCGTGGCCGAGTTGGCGTGACCGAGTTGGCGTGGCCGAGTTGGCGTGGCCGAGTTGGCGCAGGCGAGTCCGCTTGTGGCCGAGTTGAGTATTAACAATTTAAAGTACTGTTTAAAGCTTTTGAAATATGTCAAAGCAACCTATCATTTTGTCTATAATTGCTCACATTGCCTGCTGACCATCGCAGTCTTATAATGCATCCTTTGCCTACGTATTCTCAGCGTGTTGGGTTGCATAGCACCTTTCCTTACTAGATTCAGCGACAATCCTTTAACAAATCTGCGATTATTATTTAAATCATGTGTTTTATAGTACATTCTACACATGCTCTTTATCGACGGCGATTTGTAACTGAATATGTTAGCAGTGAGTTTCTCGTTCTTGATAATTCTTGGTAAAGTTGGTGCGTTTTGATCATCAGGGAACTATTACAAGCTGTTATGCAGCCCATTCGGACACAGTTAAGTTTGAGTTCTACTGCGATGCTGCATCAGGTTGTGATAGTGATGCAGAGTTTTGGTATCGCTTCAGGATCAGCGAAGATGGTAAGAGCCGTTTTTGTTATTTTTGTTATTTACGTTAGAGAGGGGATCAGCGAAGGAATGCAACCGGTAAAATTCAAGTCAAAACTGCTTTATACCTTGAAACGAAAAACTTTGTTAAAATATTGTAAAACTATGAAGACTGATTTGGTATTGTATCTTGTTTGATTTTTGGCTGGCGGGACCTTATCCCCAAGAGACTTTAATTTCCATGCAGGGAGCTTCTACGCCCAAATTCAATGTACATAGAGAGTTCCCTGCACACCATCTCGTCCTATGGTAACAAACGCGTGACAAGCGCTGTTTAGGAATACCAACGCAATCAACCAGCATGCATCTAATACTGCGCTTGCTATTGGCGTTTATATCAACGGTAGGAATTGACAATCCAACTACTTAGGCGACCCAGAGCACTGAAAAGTTCCTTGATCCTGCTAAGAATTTGCTTTAATTATTAAATTAGTTTGTAACGTGGTTATTAGAAGTTTTCGCCGTCATGTTCATAATCTATACGTAATTTAGAAGTTATAATAGAAAAGCGCGATTCAGGTTTCAACTGAATCCAAACCCGTAACCTTTGCGATGCTGGTAATATAAATTTTTTGGTTTCTTCTTTTCGAATTTATTTACAAACCAAATCAAACTTCCGTTGAAGGTGTGGATCCAGACGAATGGTGCCGTGAGCGGCAGGTAGAATTTCCACAAGATTTGATCCGGGCTCCCCCAGACGCGGTAGGGAAAACAACTGTACAACCGACTGATGCAAGTCGCATTCTTGACGCCTCTATTCTGATGACTTTTGCTACGGTTCTACTTGCAATCAGTTTTTTATTACAAAAATAGAAATATCATCATCAATTTGACTCCATAATTTGTTACGTGAATTAAGCAGTATATAAAGAAAATTACACATAGCTAAAAGTTAGGTCAGAAAATGTACATGTTATGTTTAGGATATTGGAAAAAATATAACTAGCTAGACGATAGTCAAAAATAGTATCTCGCAGAAATTTATTTGTGATAAAATGCGATACAAACAATCGGAATAAAAAATTATATCTTTTTCATGGTTTAAATATTCTTTTGTCTGCATTCAAAATTGCCCGCCAAGCCTCGATTTGGATAATATATTATTTTGATTTCAAGCTTGTGAACGAGGCTTGACGGGTAAATTTAAATGGTGTATCGAAACCGTGAAAATAATCTCTTGAATAGAAGTTGAATGAACTAAGAAATCGCAATGCAAGTACTTTTTAACATTTTTGCGTGAACCTTTACAATTTCAACCTATCAGTTAAGGGTACATTTTGGAGTAACAAATGTTAAGAGTTTTTTTTTTCTGTTTTATTAAAAGAGAAACCCGCGTAGCTGTTCAAGTCAGTACTTTCATGATTTTTTGTGTTTTGCATAAGGTTGGCTTTGCAATTAGTACATCCAAGGCTTGCCAACTCGTCATATCAGACTGCATGTTAGAAATGAATTTCCACCCAGATGTATTGTTTTACCCCTGTCAAGACGTGAGATAAATATCAATTTGATTGTTTAATGAGTATGTTTAATTAGAGCTCGATATAAATGCACTATGGTCCAGAATACTCTAAACCCAGTTATCGTCCCCTGCGTGATTCATTGGTTGCAATTTGTTGTTTGTATCCCAAAAACCCGATTTGTACGTGTTGTGTGTTAAAGTCACCTGAAAATGTAAGTTTAGAAATAGAAACTGTTATAAAGCTCCTATACACAAGAAATATTTTTCAATAAATTTAATAAATCTCTATATGTGTGATGGTTGTTAAGGGGAGAATATTGAACATTTAAACACAATCCCAGGAGAACTTAAACTTGAACTTTATTTAACCACGGAATTCTATCAATATACAATTGGTTTTCATAAAAGCCGTGTAAAAATTTTACAATAATTTTCTGATTTAATGCTAAAAACTATATCTATTATATATTATGTATAATATAAAACTTACATTCAATCAATTGCTGATAAGAACAATGATGGAGGTGATAGGACTTCAGTTTCTGTTTGAATTTAGTTAGAGTTCGAGAATTACAAATATTTTTTGACAATGAGTTCCAAACAATCGCCCCCCTGTATCCGAAGCTTTTCTTTAAGCATTCTGAGTTCGGTTTAGGGAATGTTAAGTTGGTATCTGCATTTCTTTAGGTTGTAAGGAACCGAGGTTTTTAGTTTTGAACTGCTCCTGGAAATATTCTAGAGCGTTCTCGTTCAAAACTTTGGCTAGACTTTAGAATACCCCGATACAGTGCTGGGATTAGCTATGCTATGTAAGCACGAAATAAACTGAAACTGAGTCTGAAACTGACACTGTCGTTAATGACATGGTGATTTATTCTGCGCATTCGTCGTTCTCTTAAAACAAATGCGCAGAATTATATTAACGACAGAATAAGTCGTTCTCTTTGTTGTGATAATTTGATGAATCAGTCGAAGAGTCAACAGATAGGCAGGAGCTTTCAGAAGAAACTTTCAGAAGACTCGAATTTCAAAAAAAACTTTCAGAAGATTCGAATGACGATAGGCGTAGCGGCCATCTTGTTTCCCAAAACAACTGAAAGAGTCAAATTCTTTTGTTGAGAGTACCCCAACATGGCTGCCATGACGTCAGGTGAAAACCCTCGCGATCTACAGAGGAGGGATATTATGTATCGGGAACCGGGGCATAATTACTGTCACATCACAGGAATAAGAACGCTTCCGTCCAGAGAATAATTTTTGGTTTCTTGTCGTCCATTTCCGGAACAAAACATATTGTTATTTTTCTCAGTTTTTGGTTAAGGTAAAGATGTGATAATGAGTTTGAAACAAAGGAAAATAAAATTCAAACCAAGGCCGGCTATGGTTGGCGGTTGTAAGATTTCTGCTTTCCGATCCCAAGGTCCCCATTTCGATCAAGGCGCTGTCGAGATTTGAGTATTTATGTGGCCTTGTTTTCCGCCTAAGGCTAAGCTCACTCAGCTTTCCATCCTTCCCAGCGTCAGCTCAAGGGCATAGCCAGCATTTTTAAGAGGGGGGTCCATATCACCAAAAGCTGTTTGGTCAGTAATAAATATCGCGGTGAGGTCGCTCTAAAAATTGACACAGTGAAGGATCGCTTCCTTCCGTTTCAAGTTAAAAAGCAATGCAAGGAGGAAAAAAAAACGTTTTTCAATGATTCATTGCTTTAAAGACTAAAATATGCATGTTTTAGAATCGACCACCTTAGAATTTCGAAGTTTTATTGACTAGCAAGAATATTGACGAGGTGTGAGAGTGGAGGTTCCGGAACCCCTGGAACCCCCCTGGCTAAGCCCCTGCTGCTGGGAGCTAACCTGTGATGGATTAGTGGCCAGTCCAGGGGGAGCCAAGACTCCAATCCGCTAAACACTACAGAAACCGGAGATAAGCACCGGCTCCATGGGCCACTTGGCTCGTAAAGGTTTTAGCTATAGCCTACAACATAAACATATAGGAAGTGGTGTGAGCGCTAACCGATAAAATGTGTTGGTGAAAATCAAAAAGATGAATGCCAACAGAATATTGGAAGTTGTGGACTGAATACTGAAGGCATTGAAATATCAATACAAACATATTAATACACATAGATAACAACCATATACTCATCAGCTTCCATAATTTTATAAACTTAAAGCTTATACAATTTCAAAAATGAACGTTAAAATTTAAATATTGACTTATTTAAAGCGTGTGAGGATCGAAAGCTATTTTATAGTTAGAAATTAAACAGTATATAGACATTGTGGCGTTGAAACGAAATCAGGTTGCAACAGGTTGTCATAGCTATTTAAGACTCAAAAATGTCATAAGGATTAATGTAAAATAAAATATCGACCAATTATTGTACAAGAGGAGAAAATGCCATAAGGTAAAGTTTGTAGGTTATGGATTACATATATAAGTTGTAAACTATGTTTAGTATTTTCTAAAGGTTTTAGACATAAGTTTGACTCCACGTAGAAGGTTTTAAACCTCGGTATTTCTAAGAAGCGACCCACAAGTTACACATTCTTACTTGATGTCGCCTATGGGATCACATGGACAAACAGCATTCACAGACAGTGCTCTGGCCTGTATGGCTTGAAAAGCCATGGAAAGTTTTGGAAAATGAAAATAAAATTTCCAAGGTCTCAGTGGAAAAGTTTGAGAAAGTTGTTCTTTAAATTCAGAGGTTATAAATATTTGGACCTTTGTTTGATCTGCTCTTCAAACTAATTGCTGCATAGTTTTAAGGCACTTTACAACGTAGGGTTGTATGGGAAGTGCCGCAGATAAGCAGCTCCGAATGGTGGTGGTTCTAGCTACTAATGAAGAAAGGTATTTGTTTAAAAGTCATTTTGGAGGTTGGGCTATGTAGAGAAGAAAATCTCTCTCATTGAGCCCTGCCCTTCTTCAGCTCCAACTTCATGTACAGTACAGGGAAGAGCGAATGAGGTTACTGTTGCGGTTTCATTTCTGGAATCAGAATCATTTTTGAGAGATAGAAACAAGGAATAGTTGCACAGCTCCACATGGTTGGCCGGAATACACGTTTGCGCCCATCGTCAGTTTACTCTGTAGAAGTATAGTTGATGCCAAATATGATTTTATTAAGTTCATTGTTTATTGTATTTTGTGCTTTCACTTTTAAAATAGATTAGACTTTATTAGCATGGATATTTAAAATTATTTCCCGAGTTAGGATTTCGAGCTGAATTCTCGAGTTGGGGCCGGATTTTTTGGCGGGGTTCCCAATGAATTTTAAGTGCATGGTTTTACACGACGTACTTTGTCAGCAGTGTTGTACATCGTCTTGAGGTATTTTAAACATGGAGAAGAATAAATATGGCAATCGGGGGTCATCTCCACCAATTTCTGTTTCAAATTCTGTTTTGTAGAGCTTGTATATGTTCTATTACTTTACACCAAATTCTTTTCTCAAGACATTAGAACGGCCTAAAACGGAAATCGAACCAAGAGAATACAAATTGAGGAATCAGAACAGAAATGAATCAACAAAACAAAAATTAAAAAATTCGAACAAAAAATTGACGAAGTTTGTGAACACAAGAAATAAAAGTTTGGGCACAAAAAATCAGCAAAATAAAATAAAAACAGTTCGATTCAATTTCTGTTTAAGATCCTTACTAGAAAGCTGTGCCCTTTTAGGCTGTGTGCTAAATCCTTTACAAGCCAAGTGGCCCATGGAGCCGGCACTTATCTCCGGTTTCTTTAGTGTTAAGCGAATAAGAGTCTTTGACTCCCCCTGGATGGGACACTAATCCATCGCAGGCTAGCGCCCAGCAGACGCTGGTACTCATTTACCTACCCAAGAAGGATGGAAAGCTAAGTTATAGATTAGGCAGGAAAGAAAGTCGCACAAATGCTCAAATCTCGGCAGAGCCGGGGATCGAACTGGGAACCTTGTTGTCGGAAGGCAGAGATCTTACCAACTGCGCCAACAACGCCCACCCCTTTTAGGCTGAACTAGAAAATAAATATGCTCTTTCTGTGTAGAATTGCTCGAAATAGTAGTAGTAATTTGAGGGCTCTGGCGCATTTTCACTGGGGAATTTCCAAACCTGGATTTTTGCTGGGTCACGTGTCTGTTGTAAGTTTGGGGAATTCCCGGTTTTCATGGCTCTTTGGAAATCCTTACTTCCTTGCACTAATAACTATACAGCTTTACTCTATTATCAGATCAGACCGCTTTGACGCTTTAACAACTATCTACAGCGCATTGCTGTCACCACCTTTGCTTGCAACTTCGAATGTTGTCGCATCGTCAACATATTTTCACATTTCTTCAGATTTCCTTAACAGCTAAGACGGGGCCTAACTGGACGCCTCTAGTACGCATAATGGGAATGGCCCCCACTCCGAAAAGCATCCGTCAGCTAACTTAAAACGCTGTGAACGATCGGTAAACAAATGGATAATCCAATGAATTATACTATAGTTAATAAAGCTATAATTAAACTTCCTAATGAGAATTCCTCAGTGGATCATGATCAGGTCAGAGGGATTTTTACAGTCGAAAAGAGTGCCATTGCTATCTGTTTCCTTTGCCCGAATTGGGCCATATTGATTAGTACTAGCGTAGTTGATGAGTTTTGTGCCGCAATAATCGGGTTTAACGTAACTGCTCACCACACAGTCCTCGGCCACTTTAGACAAAAAAACTGTCAAAGAGATGGGTCCCAAATCCTTTTTTTTCATTTAAAAGCTTGGTCTTTGGGAGTATTGATACATCTGCTAGCTTAAGAGTATTTTAGTTGTCTCACCAGGAAAGAGAACAAGTTGCATTTTCAGCTCTTTCATCATTAATTCTGTTTAAGAAACGTTAAACATGTTTGCTTTTAACACATCAATCGATGCATTGCTTAATTGTAAAGCTGATGTCATGCACTAGTAAAACAAGCACTGATGTAAAGAATTCGTTTATTCTCAGCAATTTAATAAAATGTATTTCTAAATACATTTACCTTAAATTCATTTGAAACTTGCCATAATGCTTTGCGTACTGCTATTTTCCATAATAATGCCAAGGACTGGTACACATAGCCCTAATCAGATTTCTGATTGGCGTACAAATGCAAAGGCACATCTTACATACTATATATGCTACGCCTAAAACTGGCAAATGACAATATGTCAGAAACATCTCCCCTTCGCTGCAGTCGGCTCTTAGCACACACGTAATTATTACACTTTTGAGTTTTTCATTCTGAAAATAGAGAACGAAAGTGTTGTTAAAACACACATAAACACGTACTTTTTAATAAAACAAAATATTACGTTAAATGGAATCATTTAAATGGCTTAATAACATGAACTGTTTTATATATTGATAAGTTTTACACCGTAGTGGGAAAAATTTTGGAACTAACGTTTTGGACTGTAGTCCTTCGTCGAAGCGAATGCCCGAAGGACTACAATTCGAAACGTCAGTTACAAAATTTTTCCCACTACGGTGTAAAATTCTTCAATTTATAAAACTGTTTCTGTAGAAACATCGACGCAGCATTCCATTTATTTTAATTCTAAAGTTTCCCTTATAATGTTTTACATCGTTCTAGGTACTTGGTAGGTGTAATAAACAAAGATTTGGTCGAGAAGATGTCTTCCTGAAGAATAAGTCATCATTCAGGATTAATTTCAGCAAGACGTTTACAAGTGTATCTGAACACCTACCGCTACTGCTGGAATCCAGGAGATCCAAAATATCTGAAAGGTCGGACATCACTTCCTTGTCGTTATCACCTACGGCAAAGAAATTATATGTTGTTATGTAATATCAGTCAGGACAAACTCTAAACTTTCCCAGCTCACCAATTGCTGTTAAAAAAATTTATTATAAAATGAGAGATATTTATTAGTGTCATTTCACCATTCCTGTAACTCATACAACAATTTCGGTTTCCAATTGCTTACTGAGCTCTAAGATTCCTGAACACTTTTTAGAATTGATCTAAAATTTAGCAAAATTGTGAATTGCTGGGACATTAATTATAGCTAATATAGGGTTGCCTTGATCTGCCTCAAATGCAAACAACTGTTTCTTGGGTTATAGGTAAAAGGGAGGCCAAACATAAAAGATAGGATGTGAAACTGATTCTTGAGTTTTAGATACAGCGTCAGTGTGATGAAAATGATAGCAGTCCATTTTTTGAGAAAAATGGTTTATGTGCAATAAACAGCACGCTTTATTTGTTTCATGCGTGTGGTTTACACGCACTTCGGTTCTCACTGAGACCACATTGGGTTTTACATGTTATTTTGAAACAAGAAATTAGCCATTTTGCTTTAGCAGTTTTACAATACTACGAATTCTTATCACTTATGAATCAATACTGAAACACATTATTTCAAATAGGAAAGGAACTGGTAAGACCGTAGCTGCCGTAGCATCATTCTTGCCTTCCTTTTTTGAAGCTGTGTATTAATATAACATCTCACAACAAGTCAACAGCAACTGTATATTAATCCAAAAAGGCAATGTAGCTGTACCAGTTTTTTCTATTTAATTTAGAAAAGTAGATCAAGGCTGGAGATAATGACGTGTCAAACACCATTGTACTATCCTGGAAACTGGAACTGAAAGTGAAGATCAATGTTCCTTTTGAATGATAGCAGATAATTTGCTGAAAATTCCCCGTTCATGCTGGCATAGCTACAATATCTTATCAATCTTGCTAATATTATCAGTCCTCCAAAGTACTGATCTCTGAGCCATATTCTCCTCATATTCTAACTTCAGTCTCAATTTCCTCTGAAAACAATTATACATAATTCCAGTCTTGAAGTTAACTTCTCCACATTAAATTGACCAATCAAGAAATAGTCATCTTGTGTGTGCGATCTTTCGACACATAAAAATGAGGTTTGAAACTAATACCTTGGTTCTAATTGCCAACGAGCCAGGCGAGCGAAGACGCGAGCCTAGCGAGGCGGCAGAATCATACTGAGCCGATGAACGTGTACATTACAATTACAAATTACAAAATAGAAAGCAGGGAGAGAAAATCTCGACCTGGATGGAAGGTAATGTAACAAAAGATTTTGAGTGAGCCAATCACAGCACGAAAAATTTTCAATGAACAAACAGCGGCTTGTTTATTTTATCGAAGACATTTTATATGACAAGTGTCAAAACTGATAAAAATTGCCGTAAAATAGAAACATTTTAATACGCAAAGCAAAATGTTACAAGAAAATTCCTTATGTTTTTTTTTATGGTTTTCACACATAAAGTATGCACTGAGATATTTCAGTTTTAGTTTTTTTTTCAAATAGTAAAATGAGAGCGCCAATTCTCAGTACTTGCACAGTTCAGTTCTGTTGTTCACGTGCTTTTGTCTTGCTGTTGGCACTTAGCGATAGCTATAACTAGTTAGATAATTAAAGCGTTGAGATAATAGTGTGGTAATTGCAAAGGAGGCCTAACAAAAAAGATAGGGTGTGAAAGTTGGTAAAGTAGTATTCTTAATGAAGTAAGATTATTGTTCTTTTCTGAGAACAGTATAGTGAGATGTAGTTTGTACTTACACTGGTTACAGCTCTTCCTGCATAACTCGAACATGTATGAGGACTTGCAAATTTTGTCTTTAGATGACAAAGGTTTAATACGTGTCCATAACTTTATGCGCTCCTGGCAACCCTCTCTTTTGTCTTTGCACTCTTCGTGAGCAGGGCTGGGAGGTTTTCCTGTTTAAAATTGTACCATGATTGCTTTACTTTGATTTATAGCGCCGACGAGTCTAAGTGCGATCTTTATGAAAAGTTGCCAAATTTTCTGCTTACACCTGTTACATTATAATCTCTGTCCACAAGTATTTAATCATTGCATACCAGTATTCAAACTGTGCATAAAAGTGTTTTTCCAAATTCAGTATATAGATGCCGGTCACAAGTGTTACCCATGTTAAAAATGTATTTCCTACCTACAACTGTGCTAGTATCGCCCTACATGAACGCATATTGTAATGTAATTGCTGTCTAGAATTCTACGGCTTAACGGTTTTTATTTATCACGTATTCAGAATTACATAAGAAAAGAAAAATATAAGAAAATTGAAAAAAGGTGGAGGGCACAGGATTTAAAATGCTAAAGGATAGACTAGCAATCCCGCATCCTTCTTATTTTACAATAATTCAAAAGGTGGTAATGTAAAGCAGAATCAAATATTGTAGTTTGCAGTTACAGTTAGTTATTGTAGTCTGCATGCATGATAAGATTTGAGTAATCTAAGATTTATATAACTGAAATCTTATCGAATCTAAGGGACCGGTCAAAAATTAGAGGGGAGTTTGTTTGTTTCTTTCGGGCACACGTCCATTGTATGACGCCGGATGA
>JANCMA020344898.1:0-11671 GCA_024336925.2 Zoanthus solanderi | reverse complement strand
CCCCTCTTTCAAAATCATTTGATCCGTCCCTGGCACGACTGAAAATATTTTAGTCAAATATTACTGCCAGCAACACTGACAGCCCCGCCAAAACAATGGATACAGTACTGTACATTAAGACTATTAGCTTTTTTTTTTTTTTTTGAAGAAATTATGTGAATAAAATAAAATAATTAATAAGCACCACCACATCGATGCAAGCTAGTGGGTTTATTTTATTTTTGGGTGGTTGATTTGTTTTCCAGTTTCCACATATTCTTCTCTGCCACATTCCATCTTTACTATATCTCATTCATTGCTTTAAATCCATTTTGTTTTGTTCTTGATTAGTTTTGGTTGTTAAAGCTGCTCCGTGTTGGTAAAAATGGGTAAAACAATGAACTTCTTAACTATTTCAAGGATTTTTAACTGTTAAGTTAGTAAACATACAGTAATACTCATTGATTAGCTAATAAAAGAAACTATAGGTCAAATTGTGTTGAGAAATTAATACTGTAATAGATATCTGAACTGACATAACTAGAATGCCGCTGAGAAAAAAAAAAGGAAAACAGTTACGGTTCATCAGCAGGATACCTAAATTGCGTGCTGTTCTACAATTGGTTTCGGCTCCATTAAATCCTGAGCACAGTAACTGAACAACATTAGTAAGTAAGGAAAACCAACAGATAAAACCGTAAAGCCAGTATTTAAGCGGTATAAAATTATGCCAAATAACAAAAACAACAAGCTCGTACGTGAAAATCAACTTCAGAATGAAATAGAGGGCACATTTCTTCACGAGACCACACACAAACATAACATTGAAATCATTTTTTTAAAAAACAACATATTAATTTTTAGAATTTTTAATGGTGTCACGCATCATTTTATTTTATTTTCTATACGTTAAAAGAAAAGGTACAATGTGTTAATAACTTCCCATGCGCTAAGACACAGATAATTTGATAGCATAAACATAATAGTATGCCTGCATTAAAAATCCCAGAGGAAATGACTTATACCAACCATAAAACTCACGATTTAATCAACTCTAGGCTAAAATGAATAAATGCTAGAAGCATCGGCTTCTTCCTTACACCAATGATCAAACATAATTTTTATTGAATGATGTACAGCAATGATCAAACATAATTTTTATTGAATGATGTACCGTAATGATCAAACATTCAGTGAACACTGCTTTGTAATAATAGAACAGTTTCTAAATCCCAGTTGCTGCTGATTTAAATGACTGCAGATTCACTTTATATAGTCTTAGCCTCGTTTTGTTGCTAAATATTCAAAAATACTGGCGAGAGAGAGCAAGAAGGTGAACCTCCAACAATACACACATTTGTAAGTAGTGTAAAACTGCATTGGAAAATAAGCTACTTTCACAATCATGCGCAAAGTGCAATTCCCACTGATTTGACGAGCCGCAGGTCTTACAAATATCATGGTTTCCGTGATTAAAGTACTGCTTTCTTTTTCAAAGTCTTTTTATAATCGTGCGCTGTTTTCATTTCCCGTTGTGTTTTCGGGATCACAAGAATCCGTGAGATTTTTTTAAGACCTGTGGCCCGCCAAAACATTGGAAAATCCGCACTGCGCATGATTGTGAAAGTGGCTAATTTAGAAACATTTGACTTCATCCTGAGGCAAAGACTCTACAAATTAGCCAATATCAAAAATACCATAATACTCTTTGTTTGTCTACCCAAAATTTGCGTAAGCTTGTTTCCAGTTTCTCTTGGGATCATTGTAAGTCCCAAGAGAAAATAAAAACGATGCTTATTTAACATTTGGGTGGACAAACAAAGAGTGTTATGGCATTGTGAGGAGGAGGCAGCGTGGCTCAGTGGTTTGAGGAGGCAACGTGGCTCAGTGGTTTGAGGAGGCAGCGTGGCTCAGTGGTTTGAGGAGGCAGTGTGGCTCAGTGATTTAAGGAGGCAACGTGGCTCAGTGGTTTGAGGAGGCAGCGTGGCTCAGTGGTTTGAGGAGGCAGCATGGCTCATTGGTTTGAGGAGGCAGCGTGGCTCAGTGGTTTGAGGAGGCAGTGTGGCTCAGTGGTTTGAGGAGGCAGCGTGGCTCAGTGGTTTGAGGAGGCAGTGTGGCTCAGTGGTTTGAGGAGGCAGTGTGGCTCAGTGGTTTGAGGAGGCAACGTTGCTCAGTGGTTTTAGGAGGCAACGTTGCTCAGTGGTTTGAGGAGGCAACGTGGCTCAGTGGTTTGAGGAGGCAACGTGGCTCAGTGGTTTGAGGAGGCAGCGTGGCTCAGTGGTCAGGGTGCTGGATTTTGCATGCGGATGTTCCGGGTTCAAATCCCACTCTGACCACTGTCTGGATTTGTCTTGGGTGATTCCTGGGTCATATTAACCACGCTTTGTAAATAGCCAACTGGTTTGCCTCCTATCAGTTGGGGTTTTTAATTGTGCCGTGTATTTGTCAAACTCGGAGAAATTAGCTTCACAGCTACTCCAAAATCCGAGTATAAATAAAGTAATTTATTATTTTATTATTATTATAATGATTATTTCATATTTCTTCCGGTGTGATCGCTGTGAGCGCAGGTGGCTAGATCCACTTCACACCTCAAGGCTACTGCCTTCATGCCTTTTTGCCATCTTGTTCGATCATAAGCATCTTCCTTCTTTAAACCAATTTTCCCAATTACCTCCTCCAATTTTGTCCTCTCTTTTTCCAGCCACTTCATTTTGTAGCACTCTTCTCAGAACATCATCATCTCTCCTCAACACGTGTCCAGACCATCACACTCCATCTGCCATTACCAACTTATCCAATTTCTCATTCTGTTTTCTTATCGATCAGCTTTACCCCACAGATTGCTCTCACCATAGCTCTCTCAGGCCTTCTCAGGAAAACTAATTCTTTTTTCTTCAAGCACCTTATCTTACTTCCATATAGTATTGTCATTCTTACACACCCGAATAGTTCCTTCCCTTCATCTTCATTGAATACTTTTCTTTGTACATTTACATTTAAAAGGAACGAGCAAAGTATAGGATGGGTGGAAAGTGATCTTAATAATCTGTTGTTGTTGTTGAATAATTACGTCAGTCGTTAGATGATATTTTGGTGTTTGGTCCTACACTGGATGACAAAGATGCCGAACAAGAAGAGTTCATTAGACGTCTTCAATTCAACACCCACGTGGGTCTGCCGGCAGATGAAATAGCAATGAGCTTTGAGCTGGAGCCTGGGAAATCTTAGACGACTCTGTGGATCACGAGCAATATATCCTCCATTCTAAAGAAAAGGACAAAACCATTCTTTAATCTGAATCTCTGAAATTAAAGATTGTTTAGTTAACTTTATTTTACAGGGTTTATATAGAACGCTAACAGCATAAAAAATGCTTTGTTGGTCTTTAAAAATGGCGACCAACTTTTTGGAATTGGCTACCATTTTTGAAAAATTTAGGAGCCAAGTGGCTATCAGAAGAAAAAAATAATAATTTCACGGCCTGTTCAGTCCTGTGTATGCTCGACAATTTATCACATCTCCCTATCCCTTGAAGACTGGTACCATCACACTCATTTCCCAATTGATTGGCATTCCTCTTTCATTCAACACCTGCTGGCAAAGTTCCATCATCACCTTAATGCCTGTTTCACCACTCGCAGTTAATATTTCAATGTTTACTTCTGACAATCCACCTGGCTTTCCTGGTTTCATTTTCCTTATTGCTTTTACAATTTTCTCACGAGTGTGTCTCCTGGTAAGTCCTTCCACCACATCAACTTCTGTCATATGGTGAACACTTTTTCTCTCTTTTTTCATCAGCTACACAAACTTGAAGACGTTTGGCTCTAAATTCTCTATCTCCTTTTTGGTTTCCTCCTCATGGCTTACGCAACCACTTTCTTTGTTTGATTTATCATACTCTTGTATCAGACATTGGTTTTTCAGACTTTTTCTTGCACTGCTCTTTGTACGTTAACCTCTTTCTTGCAATCGCCTTCTCCACATCCTTTTTTCCGAAGTGTCTCCCCGTTCTCTCGTTATCTTCTCTCCACACAATTTATCGTGCGCCTCAAAAACACCATCCTTGAAGGATCTCTACAAATTTGGTGCCTCAGCATTTTATCAACTCCCCAATCCGTTTTTTGAATCTCAATTTCATTTTGTTTTCTTTTAACTTCCACACTCGTCTTCGTATGATCCGTTCCTTTTTTACGAGCTTCTTTAGTTTGTACTTCTTCACACCTGTGACCACTAGGCTGTGCTGTAATTACCCTGAAATCACCTTCACGTCTCTCAGGTACTTTCTGTCACCTTTTCCCATCAATTCAAAGTCAAACTCAGTTTTATTCCCTCCCTCCCTAAATGTCACTTTTCTCTTCTCCTTTTTCTGTTACCATATATTTGCTACATACAATTACAATACCATTTTCTCCATGTGCACCCTCAACGTGTCTTCCAACATACCCACCAATCATCAAATTTGAGCTTCTGATGTAAACACAAGTTAAATAAAATTCTTATTCGAGTATTGTTGAACAGACGAGGCTCCCTTTTATAAGCGTCCATAACAATCTTGCTATTATAATGTATTTTGTAAATTATAGTCAACAACTTATTTTTAACAAGACGCTGCACACAGCCTATACTGGGTTCCATGTATTTCCTGGCCGTAGCAAAAATGTTTTTACAGTTTCCTCTAAATTTACTTAGCGAATTTTATTTTATTCGATTTTAGAAGTTTGCAAAATTATACAATTAAGATATATTTATAATTATACATCTGGAAAACAGCTTCCTGCTCATATTGTAGTATCAACATTAATTGCATCTATTTTTATCAGCAAAGATAGGCGCCTTTGTTGTATCTTTCAATTTAAGGCTTTTCGCATCTTTAATTTCTCTCAAACTTGGGATTTTAAAGTAGTTTTTAAGCAAGTATTTAAATATTTGACTTTGTTTGCAAGAATTGGAAGTTGCAGTTTTCGAAATGTTGTTTTCGATAGTCAAGCAATGTGATGTTACAAGATTTTATTTTTATCAATTTTGTCAACTCTGCGGTTGACACAGAAATCATTAAGCACTATTAGAACATATTCCAATTTTATATAACTAAAAGATAGCAAAAAAAAAAAAAACTAAAGAATGAAACTAAAAATAACCCTATTTTGACTTTGTTAGACAAATGGCAACTAAGATGTAACCATAACAGTCCTTTCTAAGTAGGTCGAGGAAGACATTCATCTGATGTGACATAAACCAGCAGCATTTGAGATCATATTTTGGTTGTTTTGTGTTGGTTGCGAGCAGCATGTGTCTTTGTAATTTATTACTCACACGTTTGCTGACCTCCAAACGTAAACATTTATGAACATCTGCTGAGATATATTGCAGATGCCTGACATAAAGATTCAATTCTGTAAAGATTCCTAATGGCGGAAATTCTTGCTCTCCCTCAGGTACGTTTCCATAACGACTTTTGAGCCAATCATCATGTGCGAATTCACATTTAATAAACCGTGCGCAAGAATTCCATTTTTTAACAAACAGATTTAAGACCGGTTTTTCACAGGCAACCCACTAATAACTTTATGTGGTTGTGATTAGCACTAACCTTCTCGTGCTTTTAACGTCAAATACCAGTCTCCTGTTTTGTTTGGTCTGTGTATATTTACAATATCTGGCATTGCTCCAACCAGTTCAACAATACTTGAGAAACCAAGTAGCTTTACATGCAAATCTTTCTGGTACATATTCTAAAAACATAATCATTACATTCAGATGTCCTGTCACTAGAACCTGTAGGTAATTCTACTCTACAGACAGTCACTATAATCTGTAGATAATCCTACTCTATAGACTGTCACTACAACCTGTACGTAATCCGACTCTATAGACTGTCACTATAACCTGTAAGTAATCCTACTCTACAGACTGTCACTATAATCTGTAGATAATCCTACTCTATAGACTGTCACTACAACCTGTACGTAAT
The DNA here is from genome assembly GCA_024336925.2 of Zoanthus solanderi. Taxonomy (NCBI): domain Eukaryota; kingdom Metazoa; phylum Cnidaria; class Anthozoa; order Zoantharia; family Zoanthidae; genus Zoanthus; species Zoanthus solanderi. Next base: position 5,715 of record JANCMA020344898.1, on the reverse strand, counting down.
CCGACTCTTTAGACTGTCACTATAACCTGTAGGTAATCCTACTCTAAAGACTGTCACTATAATCTGTAAGTAATCCGACTCTTTAGACTGTCACTATAACCTGTAGGTAATCCTACTTTACAGACTGTCATTATAACCTGCAAGTAATCCTACTCTAAAGACAGTCACTATAACCTGATCAAAAATGTCACAAACTGCTTCTCAAGAAACACAAACTTCAAACTAATCAAAAAGGCAGGAAAAAGCTGGACGTGCACCGAAAAGGCAGCCAAGTTAAATAACTTGAGTGTATACTCTGATAAATGACAACTTTCGCTGGGGTAAAAGCTCGATAAAAATCATTTTGATTCATAGATTCAATCGTTTGAATTTACTGAAGACTCGGCCATGGTTAAATCAAGAAACAATGGTTAACGTTTATAACCACACAGCCTTGCAGGTTAGTTACAGATAAACTAAAATCACGTGATCAATTTTGACCAATTGCAAGCACAGAATTTTTACAGTGAACACGGGTTGCTTATTAAACTTATATAGTACATGTATAACTGATGAACTCACAATTTACGCATTACTTGTTTGGTGATTGATTTGTGCGTGCTAGACGAGTAGGTAAAGTTCATTGCGGGCAGTTCTGTACATCTTATTTACGCGTCACTAGATTGTTCAGTGATTTGTGCATGCTACACTCACAACTCACCTGCGTAGGTAAAGTTCATCGAGACCAGTATTGTACATTTTGTACTAGCCACCAGGACAAAACTTAATGTGCTACATACAAGAAAACTATTCAAGGAGTTTCTTCCCATTCAACTTTTACTGTGAATTTTGTGATGGTCGAAAAATTAATGCTACTGTTTGACAAAGAAATTCTGAATGATGCATAAATTTGCTTAAGATCACTAAAAACAAAATAAATGAAAAAGAATATTTTTAGATGAAAAAAACTATGAAAGAAATTTTGTCCCCAAGGGATAAAAAAATTATGAGAGAAACTAGAAACTAAAAAAATCGCAGATATTTTGATAGTGACTTGAAATGTTTCACAATGAATCTGACACAAAAGAGCTAATGATCACTTAGAAAATAGGAGGCAATACTTCTTGCAACATTGTAAAATACAATCAGTATCAACCAGGTCTTTGAATAACAAAGTGAAAACGAGACAACTGCACAGAAAACTAATGGCTGAACTTATCTAAAATTGTAACCTTTTAAGTATGTCAGATAAATTATTATATGTAGCCCATTAACAAGAAAAGAGGTCATTGGAAGCCAGCAGCAGTAATGCAGTAAAAACATATGATGTAGTTTTCAGTATTAGGGGGCAGCACCAAGAGACCGTTTTCCTGTTAATGGTCCAGATGTTACGAGGGCGCTATACATGTACTTCGGATAGATCTTGAAGGTCCCATGCCTTGATGAAATACATCAAGTCTGATACTTCTCAAAAACCGAGAGTGCTCCCCAGTTCCACTGTCACTATACCATTTAGGAAAATGAGAACAAAAAGTAATCTACATTACACAGATTTAAATTAAAAAAAAAAAAACTCACCCTGTATTCCACTGGAAGTCTAGCTGCCCAAACACCATTTTTCCGCTTTTTCAAAATCTGCAAAACAGAAGGAAAAAAGTACTTACTCAGGTTAAGACCTTTTAAAGACTTATTAAGACCATAACTTTCAAAATGTAAGACCTGTGCTCCTACAAATGCCACTCACTTATTCTAGTGAGAGATTAGAATGTGTGCAGCCCAACAGGATTTTGAGCTTTGATGTGATTGCTTGTGTGCTGTTTCTATGCTTCTTCAAGGCACTCAGTGTGATATAGCCACAAAAAGGTTCATATTATAACCAGAGGCAGGCTCGGCGGAATATGGGAAGGAGGAGGGGGTGGCGACTGGGGGCTGGAGCCCCCACGTTTTTCAGAGCAGCAGAAAGAAAATCGTGAGTTATCTGTATATCTTAAAAGAAGGCAAATATCTTTCTACAGTTGTAGAAATAATAAAGAAAATATCCTTATCTTCAAACAAAAATGAGATTACCCACAGTGTCAAAAATAAACTGTTTAATATCACATGACTTGTTTCCAGTGATAAAAATTTGCTAAGAGAACATTTTCTATAGTGTGAAGAGTAAAATAGTGGATCAGATCTACCATGACAGCATTTTGCTTCAACACTCTGACAGTACTGAAATTTCACAGGAGAAGACCTACAACTTGAATCTCGTTTCTGTTGCAAACACTTTTGTCTGCAATGAAAAATTAATAGAATATCTTTCTGGACATTTCATAAGGCCTAGTTCAAACATCGAACTTCCCATGTGCCGAATCTAATAATTTGCTAATGAGCAAATTCTATTGTTCTATCTCATTTACATTAGATTCAGCACATGTGAAGTTTGACGTTTGAAACAGGCCTAAGTGATAAATGAATAAATTTTAATAATGTACATATTAGGTAAAGCAGTGATTGGTAACACAAATTTTAGTTTGCTTTTTTCTCGGCACGATCATACCAATTTTTACAACCAAGTATCTTAAAATCTACCCTCAAAGTGTAGAAAAACATGTTTCTGCAAGCCTTATTTTCCCATTAGAGTACAGAATCTTCCAGAACCTTGCATATTTAGCACTCATTCAGCTTCCCCTTCCCACCTCCACACACACACACACACACACACACACACACACACACACACACACACCAAATTTCGATTCCACTGGGCCCGAGTAGAAGAAAAACTTTTAACTTGAAATCAAGTTTAAGACATTTTAGGACCTAAACAAAAAAATGTTTCCATTCTTAAGACCTTTTTAAGGCCTCAAATACTCAAAATTAAAGTTTAGACTTTTTATATAAAAATTATACTGTATTATTTATGTATTACAAGGTAGCTGAGATTGTTTGCTAAAAAATGTTATCAAAAGTAAAAGTTAAGGTTGGTTTGGGTTAGGTGAAGGGTTCAGGCATGGCAGTCATTTTCAAGAAAATGGAAATGCTTTAGTTTGAGAACCATTTGATGGGGAAGTAATTTCCTTATAAAACAAATTATCAAAGTTTTGAACAAGGTTTTAGCACCCTTTTATGTCACTGGGCTTTAGCATCCTTACAATTACATTCTTGTGCTATACAGTAGGTGCAGTAAAGGTAATATCAAGCAATCAGGCATCCATACAGTTGGACCCTAATAATTCAAAGTCTCAAAGAAAATGCAAAATACTTCGAATTATCAAAGGTTCGAATTATCGGGGTCAAGAATAAATACACCATTTTCACCCTTCAATAGCTTTATTTGCTCTATTTTCACCATATTAGTGAGCAGTTCGTTGTCTCTGGACATATTTAATTCAAATGTTTTTATCAACAAAACAGTATTTTCTAATTTCTAAAAAAAAATAACATAAGTAGAACAGTAACCAATTTAAAGATAATTAGCCTAAAAAGCTATCAATTAGGAGCTGTCTCTGAGATCTACGAATGTTTTTCTCGATAATGTATGTGAACTGATTCATGTGTCGACGAATCTCGTCAGCTCAATCTGCAATGAAGAGCCTATAGATGAAAGCGTGTTGATAGCCTCGGAGATTGCTGCTCTAGTTGGCTTCTGCCGTCCTTCCTCGGAGTCATCATCATTATCATTATCGTCTACTTCCATCACTGTGTTGCCATGTTTTCTGAACTCTTCTAAGATTTCGTCATAAGTTAACAGCACACTTTCTGACGTCATGACGCTGTCATCTGCCTCAATGACATCTTCAGCTCCAATTTCTGTCAGTGCCGGCTCCGGATGTTTCTGTATCAATGCATGGAAATCTTCTTCTAGGATCTTAAAAGGGTCATCCTTTGTTGCTCTTTGCACCCAATACCTCCCTTCCTAAAACAGTTGCGAACAGTCTCCTTTGAAACTGTGCTCCAGGCCTGCATCAGAAGGACCATTGCATTAAGAACGGTAATGGTTGGCATTGGCTTGTTCTGGTCGATCGCTTCAATAAATTTATGCACACAACCAGACCTGTAGTGGGCTTTGGTTGACCGTATAACGCCTTGGTCCATGGGCTGGATTTTGGATGTCGTATTTGGTGGCAAAAATACAAGATTGATCGCCTTTAAATTGTCGATTTGTGAGTGGGCGGGACAATTGTCAATAATCAATGTAATCTTTCTCCCTTCACTCTCAAACTTCTGGTCCTGTTCTCGCAGCCATACTTCAAATAAGTCACTGTCCATCCAGCTCTTTTTCTGCGCGTGATATCTACAGGGCAAGTTTAACATGCCTCAAAAACATCGAGGCTTGAAGGCCTTTCCGATCACAAACATGGGAAGTTTTTCACCAAACCAGTTATGCATTCTTTGCTGTGCTTTCCCCCAACGCACTTCTCTCCTATTAACTGCAACGATCTACTAGGTAAGGCTTTATAAAAAAGACCGAATTCATCTGCGTTGTAAATGTCCCGCAATTTGTAATTTGTTACCAAAGTCGGCAAAGTTGTTCCTAGCCAAGATGCTGTCATGTCTGCTGTGCATGATTTTGCTTCACCTAAGACTGTTTTAAATGTAACACTGTGCCTATTCTTCCAGCGGTCAAACCAACCATTAAAGGCTTTGAAATCTTGGATTCCCAGCTCTTCAGCATACTTTCTTGTCTTTTCTTTGAATAAAGGACCATCGATAGGTACCCCTTGATCTCTCATTCTGACAAACCACTTGTATAGAGCCTTATCCAAATTATCATGAGTACTCACTTTTAGCCGCAACTGAGTTTGATGACTCCCTCCTTCAAAGGCCCTTACAATCTTTTCTTTGTTCTTTAGCCATGTTGAGATTGTATTTGGTGGTACTTTGAACTGAGCTGCAACATTTTTTTTGGCTCTACCTTTCTCAAGCAATTTTAAGGCTTCATATTTTTGACGAACACTCTTAGATGAATATTTTCCGCGTTTGGAAGAAGCAGATTCTGCCATTTTCTGGAGCTGTGTGATCAGCACACAAACTTCAACACAGAAATGTGCCACTCGCACCTCGGTCAAAAGCGTAAATTGAAAAACGATGCTAAAAAGTAAAAAGTGTTAACACAAGCCGTGGTTTAGCATTGTTCACTCATATTACGTCATAGACGCATGCACTGAACTGCCAGATACCGGCACTAAGTTTACTTAATCAAGCCCTGCTTACAAACTGTAATGGCTTGCCCAAGGAATTTTGCTTCGCTTCAGATAAACTCCTACATAAAAGGACATCATGACTACCAGACAATTTGGATTCCAACAGTGAATGAAAAACTGTCAAACAGAAGAGAGCCTGATAACTCAGTAGACAAGTATGCCGTATGTGTGGTGCAAGATGAAGATATCATTGTTAGACATCTAAAGAAGGGAAAGTGTGGACGATTCGCTAAGACAATTTATTATTTTCTGAGAGCAGATAAGAGTAATTCATGCACTGTTGTTGTGAGCGGAAAGCCTGTTCATCTTGGCGATGGTGAAGAAATGCAAGTACCATGCAAACTGCTGATTGAAGGAGAGAAGAAATTTATTAGCATTCTTGAAAGAGAACTGACAAAACTGAAAGACTAAATTTATGCATGTAGTAATTTGCATTTTTAATCAATTTTGTCATGGATTTTCATCACGTCGAGAAGAGAAACACCCAGGTCATATGGTGCATCGCAGCCAGCAGCTCCTCTGTAGGATCCAGCACCAGCGACATCAT
>JANCMA020344794.1:0-11673 GCA_024336925.2 Zoanthus solanderi | reverse complement strand
TCCTTAAAAGTTTCAAAAAGATTTTATAATCTTTACAATTTCTAATAGTTTCTGGTAGAATATTAAATAGCTTCGACGCATTATCTTGGAAATTGCCGTTTTCGGTCGGGACCACTAATCTAATTGAATTGCTAGAGCAAATTGGGGCATTCCTATTTTATTAGTTTAAGATAATCTGGCCAAGTGTTATGCACAGCCTTGTTATACTACAATTTTTTTTTTATTATTATTTCTAGTTCAATCCTGACAGTGACAGGTCTGAACCTCTGTTTGTGATACTTGTCCATTGTTCATCTGATGATATGAACTTTCCTCACTGTGGGGAGGAAAAGTTACCAGCTGGAAGTCAAGGTGGAGCAAGCTCAGAAGGATGGATTTTGACGAGAAAATTGAAGGACTTTGAAATGCTCCATTCAAAACTAAAAGAGGTTTGGCACCATCCATAGCCTATTTTGACTCATGTAAAATCTAGAAAGTTGTTGCACGGCAAATTTTTCTTTTGCACATTTTAAAATCAAGAAAGCTTGGTTAGAGCCATGGAGAGTAGACGTTAACGTAGATGTAATCGTAGATTAGTGAAGTGTATTTAATACTTATTAAAAACTCGAAATGTGCTGAGAACAAACACTAAACATGCAACGGAGGTATGGAATATTTATTTCTGCTATTTGCAGAAGAATTTTTATGATTTCGAAAAACGACATTTCTTTCAATAGAATGTCTTACAAGTAGCTTTAAAACTGCTACATGCCCCGTGACATGGGTGACATTTGTTTTTCGGCATGTAACTTGACAAAACCTGATAAATTATTCAAGATGGCGCAGAAAATGCAGACGTACCACGAAAATTAGCACCACAAAAGGTCACCCTTGAGTACCACAGGAATCCCAACTGAGTAACACAGGAATCCCAACTGAGTAACACAGGAATTCCAACTGAGTACCACAGGAATCCCAAGATTATTAGTAACACAAAAGGTCACCCTTGACTACCACAGGAATCCTAACTGAATACCACAGGAACCCAAAGATTATTAGTTCCACAAAAGGTCACCCTTGAGTACCACAAAAGGTTAACCTTGAGTACCACAGGAACCCCAAGATTATGGGCTGTATTCTCCTAATGTTAAACCACCGCCAGGTTAGCCTAGTTGGTAAGGTGCCAGTCTATCGTGCGGGAGGCTCAGGTTCGATTCCCAGCCAGACCATCGCTCAGGGTCTTAAAATAATTGAGGAGAAGGTGCTGCCTTTGCTCTAATATCTGCAAGTGGTTAGGCCTTTGCATCTTCTTGGATAAGGACGTTAAACCGTTGGTCCAGTTTCTCGATCCTTCTATTGAGGGACTTAAAAGAACCCACACACTTCTCGCAAAGAGTAGGGTAGTGATCCCGGTGTTGTGGTCTGTCTCAGTTCCTCCGCTGAGGACACTTCTTATCGGCTGCCTTAATATCTGAGCTTGTGCCTTAATATGAGCCACTCTTGCGAACTTTCTAAGACCCTCAACTGTCTGACACTGTATATACTTGTAAACAGGTTCTGAAAAGCCCCATGGGGAGAACTTATATACATATACATATACAAATATTTAGGTAGAGTGAGAACAAACAATGTAAACAAATATTGTTACTTTTTGTGACTGCTATACTAACATTTATGATATATGTATTTAGAATGAAATGCAAGGAAGTGATCTAAAAAAGACATTAATTTTTACTGTGTTAACGAAAATATAGGGGGTTAGACAACAGAAAATTGTAAAGATAATCCAGAAAGCCATGAGAATATCTAACAGCCAAAAAAGTGTGGGCCCTGCCATAGATATTTTTTATTAATATCTAAATTTATATAACAACAATTGTACTTAGTGAAATCTTACAACAGTACCGAGTTGAAGCTGCTTTTATTTGGAAATTCTCTAAAAATGATCATCTTTTCATTCTAGGTAGTTTTTCTTTTGTGGCACATATCTACTGCATGTTCTATAGTATGGTGTAGTTTAAGTCCCTTTGAGGAGAAAAGAGACTAATGAAACGTTCATATCATACAGTGTTGTTCATGGTTACCAAAGGAACTACCAGTACCATCAAAGAAATGGTATAAATCTGTCGATGAAGATTTTTTAGAGAGATCCCGAATTGCTCTTGGGGATTATCTGCAGGTAGAGTTTTGCTTTATTTAAAGAATACATAGTATTGTTGAACTGCGTTAGGATTTCTTAACAGGAAGTCCTCAGTGCATAAAATAGGAAGTAAAAAAAACTACTTTGATGATATTGCTTGTGAAATACCGTAACAGGTAACAAGGGGAAATGGAAACGATCTGTCCTAAAGGATGGCGTTGTAGTAGTTGATAAGGACAGTGATATGATGGTTGTGTGGTGGTGATCATGCAAAGATTATGATGCTGATGGTGATTGTGATCATACTGATGATAATGGTAGTAGTGATGATTGTGATGCATTGTGGTACTTGTGATGATGGCTATGGTTGTGGGTTTTATGACGACTATCGTAATTTTGGTTGTGATGATAGTGATTATGATGGAGCTTGTGATGATGGTGATGATGATGACCATTACAATGATGGTGATTGTGGTACTAATGATGATGATAATGGTTGTGATTGTGATGATAGTGATAGTGATGGTGGTGGTAGTGATGATGATGATGATAAGTATGATGGTGATGGTGATGGTGGTACCGATGATAATAATGGTAGTGGTTGTGATGATAGTGATGGTGGTGGAGGTAGTGATGTTGATGATGATGATGATGGTGGTAATACTGATGGTGATGATGACAGTGGTTGTCGTTTTGATAATAGTGATATTGGTGAAGGTAGTGATGACAGCGACAATGATGATAATGATGGTGCTGATGATGATGATTATGGTTATGGTTGTGATGGCAGTGATGGTGTAGGAGGTAGTGCTGATGATAGTGGTGATGATGATAGCAATGATGATGGTAGTGATGATGATGATGATGATGATGATGATAATAGTGGTGGTAGTACTGATGATTATGATGATGACGATGATGATGATGGTGGTGATATGTTTACATTGTTGGTCCTTATGGTGATAATGATAGTAATGATTGTTTTGTTGGTGATGGTAATTCCAAGGGTTATGATAGTAACACTTTTATGTTTGTTTTATCACAGGAAACCCATACAGACTTCGATAACTGAATAAACGAATAAAACAATATTTTATTCACCTGAAGTGTTGTTGATGTCGTCTTTGACCTTCAGTGGCGATTTTAGCGATTTTTACAAAATCTCTCCCTTCCCAACTATAAGGAGAGACAAGGAGGGAGTTTTTTGTAAAAACCGCTAAAATGACTTGAAATCGCCACTGAAGGTCACAGACGACATCAACAAGACTTCAGGTAAGAAAAATATTTTTTATTGGTTTATTCAATTCTCGAAGCTTGAATGGGTTTCCTGTGGTTTTATTTCACTTAGAGACTCCTAGAACACGAGAAACTGAGCCAGAGTGAAGAACTGTACTCGTTTCTCAGTCCTAGCCCTGAACTACTTAGAAGACAAAGGTAAACAAAATTATGGGTGCATTGAACAAATTAACTACAACTACTAAAATTTAAACCGACTTTAAGCACGCGATCGGATTCCATTCGCACCAAACTTTTTATTAACTGTGACTTTTTCTTGGGTCTTTTGACCCTCTGGAATATTTTGATTGAATAGTCTAGATATTGTTATCTTATGCTAAATATCACTTTTAACTTCATGACGTTCGCATGATAAATGGCAGTGGCCTTGCTGAGTATAGCTCACTGAGATAGAAAAAATTTTGTAGCGACAGAGTAACCAGGACCACCGTTTTGTTTTGATCTATTTAATCTCTACTTACAAGTATCGAGCCCTCTTCCCCATATGGTTTTACGCTTTTTACTTATAGCTTATATACCATTTATACCATTTCCCCATATTCTTTGACTTGATAGTCATAAATGTAACTTAGAAACGTCGTTACATTTTTTAACATTTTTTAGCTTTCTTAGATTTTTAAATTTCAATATTTTATCAAACTAATATTTTATGGATTTCAAGAACTTTCTGGCGTTGAATTTCTGTTTTAAAGTTACTAATATTAGTCATGAATTATAAAATCTTTATAATAAAGTGCAGAGCCATCGAAAGTTTAACTAAAATACTTTTATGTTTGATAAAGTGATAGATATATGATTACCAGACACTTTTGTGTGAGAAAGTGTTAAACGTATGGTTACCAGACGTCTTTGTGTGATAGTGTTAAATTTTGTGTTTAGGCCTTTCCGAAACAACATATAAATCTTGTCAAACTTCGTATGTCAGTGGGTTTAAAAACTTTTTATTTAAACGTTAACTTTTTAAAGGTGCAGTGCTAAGTTAAAAGTTTTTAGTTTTAATTCAGATAAAGTTTATAGTTAAAATTATTGTTGTCCAAGTGTTTTGTTGTTTAAATTTGACAGCAAAGTTACATAAGTAAGGGCTGTACTTTTTTGATTTTTTTTAAATAATCATCAGTACTTTATAACTATTATCATCATTGTCATTATTAATGTTATTGTTGTTGTTGTTAGTATTATTATTGTTTTTATTTTCATCTTATTAAACCTGAATTTGTTTTGTCTTGTTTACAACAGCTTAAACCAGCAATCCAGTAAGAAAGCAGGATTTTCTCTAATTTCAGTGCTTAAAAGGTACAGCAACTCACAGAAGTGTAGTTTTATTTCAGATCTCTAAGGTGCAGCCTTCTGACGTATAATGCAAAATAATCTATGTAGAAGGCAAAACATTCCTACGCTGTCTGAATTATTTAGAAGTATGTGAAAACATGTCATTTGTGCAATTTTTAAAGCATTTCTATTAAATGTTGCAAGTTTCCCTTTTCCGTACAAGCTCTTCGGTGTTTAACTGAGAATGATTCCTGAGACACTGAGCGTCATTCACTTTCGAAACCATTTTTGGAGAATATCTTGAAGTATTTCTCGGTGCCTCGTTGGTTCGCAGACAATCAAAATAATTCGGTAAAAGCAAAAAATTTGAAATTTAATGCTCATTGTAATGTGGATCATTTTGACCTGATATTCTAAGTCTTAAAGAATGTTCTAAATCTAAATTTGTTTCAAAGAAATATTTAAATATGTCCTAAAAATGTTTTAAATATCTTTTAAATTTAAATATTCTCCCATCCATTTCTAACTGACGCACAAGTACAACGAACAGTCCAGTCATGCAAGCTGCGAATGGCAACTCCCTGTTGTTGAAATATTTTCAAATATTTTGAATTTCAAATTTTTTGCCTTTGACCGAAACATTTTCATTGTTTGCGAACCAATGAGGCACCGAGAAATAATTCAAGATATTCTCCAAAACTGGTTTCGAAAGTGAATGACGCTCAGTAAGTGTTTCAGGAATCTTTCTCAGTTAAACACCGAAGAGGGGAATATCATTGTTTGTAAACCAATGAGATACCTATAAATACTGCAAGACAAAACTAAACTATAACTATTAAATATTGTTTTGTTGTTCCACACATGTTCTACTATCTTTCATTGTATTTCATTTATAGAGAAAATAAAATATATACAAATTCATAATTCCAGTGGTTTAAAGAGGGGCTATATCACGACCTGCGCATGTGCAGGATTTTTGCTTCCTCAATTTAAAATTTCTCAACTGTCCGCCATATTATATTTAGGAAACCAAGCCTATTTTTGACAGCAAACTTCTATTTATAGTCTATTTTTTCCGAGTTATTGTTCGTATACTTCTTCGTATTTCTTCGTCCAGTTTCACTTTAGCTATAAACGCAAAATTATGGTCTGGGACGAAGCAACAGAGTCTGGTGGTAAGTTTCCTTCGATGTCGATAAGGTTGCTTTTATGAATTCGCGCTTTTTATCTACATACTGTCTAGCAAAATAATTAAATGTTATCTCCACGGCCTATTTTTCAGGAAAATCGCATCTCATGCAAATGCAAAAGCACATGTTCCACAATATGAACGGCGATTACCAACGAGACTCCAAGTTTTTATCACAAATTAATTTGCCGATGTTAACCACTACCGTTTAACTGTTAGTACGTTTTGGAACTTTTGCTCGGCGTATACAATCTTTAGATTATAGTCGTGACCACATATATGTTTACTAGTTACATAGAGTGTACTTGTACTTTCCTGACAATGCCACAGTATTGGCAAAACTGGTAGGAAAATATACAAGTTTTAAACTTACAGCAGCGTCTATTGTTTTCTTAGTTCTCCTTATAGTGCTGCTCACTAGTTTAATTTTTTTAAATAATTACTATTTAAAAACTTTTTAAAAATTGTAAAACTTAAAAATTGTTATAAAATTGTAGCTGTTTTTGGAGGAATAAGCCACTTTCAGACATTACTGCTTACTAATCTAATCGAAATGAGACTGTAATTATCGGATCCACTGAACAAAAACCCACTAAGACGAAAGCAGAAAAACTATTGCATATCACAAAACCGTTGATAGCGAAAAATATTCGTGAATGGTCAAGATTCAAGGCGATGAATTCGCTATTTGTAGATCCTCCCACGCAATTTGACAAAATTGGGCCAATTTTTTCAAGTTGACTCGTTGCCGAGCATGCGCATTTCGTGTGATATAGCCCCTTTAACACAACATGGAGTTAAATTAGGACTTTGGCGTACCCTAGCAACAAAAGCTTATTGGTTCCTAGTTTGTAATATTCAGGCAAACAGACACAAAGCAAAAGGGAAAAAATTTAAATCAATTACTTTTTAATTCAAGTGCTTAATATTGTAGAATGATTACAGTGTATTTTGAATTTAATAGGGTTAGGTGCACTTTGAAAAGAATAGATTCTTTTCCCGTGAAAATAACACCAAAAATATGGTATAGCCCTTGAAACACTGCTTTGCAATATTTATATTGGTCTGTTGATAAACTAGAACATTGAATAGGATAGTAGAATCGGAGGTTAACTGTCGCTAATGGTGCCCTGTTGCAATAAAGGTAATTTCTACAAAAACTTTAGTGTGACTCATTTGCATATATATTTCAGCTTACAATTCGACATCAGTAATCACAATGAAGAAACAGACGAGGTGTGTGAAATTTCTGTTATGTTATTTTATCAGTACTAACTTTTCCTTATTCTGACTTTGTCTTTGCAAAAGAGGTTAACTTAATCTGTGGTCTTCTTTAGTTCTCGTTGGTTTTATTAGATATGCACTAAGAAAGCAAAATTCATTAATGTGGCTGAACAAAATTTGATCAAGTTTAAGCATTTCTATGTGTAATGCAAAATAGTTATGCAGCTAAATGCTCAAAACTACTTCTTTGAAGATTTATGCACACATCTTTGAACTATACATTTCAGTTCTGCCACTATATCAAAATCAATGGGCTCTTATAGCCAGCTCATTCATGTAATGGACATTAATATTAAGCAGTCTAATGATTAAATCATAAATGTTTTCCAAATGCTGGATATTAAATTGCATTACAAAGTAAGAAAAAGGCATTTAAGGTAATTTTAAGTTAAAAAGAAAGAAAAGAAAAAAAAGAAAAGAAAAGAAAAAAAGGTCAGTACGGGCCTCGAACTAGGTCATTGCACACGAAAGTCAAAAGTTCGACCATGGAGCCACGCTCGCAGGACACTTTCACTTCCGTCTACGGTCCACAATTTTGGTCTACAATCACTTCCGTTGACATTTCACCCCCACGATACTCATTCATTGCTTGCGCATGCGCGCGCATGAATGAGCTAAAAATGAACCAAGGCTGAAAATTTTGATCCCGTCTGTCAAATTTTGTGACACTTCTTGTAATATCTGAACTAGCAAGTTCTGCGTTTGCGCACTAAAAGCAAGGCTTAACCTTTGAAAACAATTAAATGAATTAATGTCATACGCACCATGTGGAATTTGGTAAAAAGGTGTGTTCAGCCACTTTTAGTCTTCATTAACTGAATATAAGAATTTGATTTGTCTAAAACTTTAATACTGTCGTTGGTACAGGCTTCCTACTAGCAGAGAGGAGGATTTTTTTTTTTTTTTTGAGATGTTGCTGAAAGTGTTGGAAAGTAATCCAGTATTGTTTTCCATACTCAAACTTTTTAAAAAAGGGATGGAAAATTATATAAGACATGTTTCAGCTTGTCTAATACCGTCTTCAATTTAATAATATTAGAATTTGTTGCAGTTCAAATAAATTTTAATGTTAACTAAGTAAACTTAGTAGAAATAGCAGCGACTTGCAAGGTGAGAAAAGTATTGAGGTGTTGGATTGGTTATTCAATTCGATACCGAGGTGTTTCTTTTGAATGTCGTTTTTTTAGTTGAAGCTCAAAATCTTTGCAGAATCTTAGCAAAATCTAAAATATTGAAGCAGGTATAGTTGTAAAGGTATTCACAACTTTCAGAATCTTAGTATGAAGATAAATTGGAAAACAAATACATTGTGGCTCCGGAATTAAAATAGAAATGCATTGTTGGTAGGAAATTACAGTATAGATCTATGCATTATGAAAAGAAGTGAAGATGTTTACCGTTTGATTTATTTCAGGAAACAAGCTTTGAAACAGAAGACAGGTAACACCACTTTAGAATATTTTATGTTGCATAAGAATTTACATACGAATGTTTCTAAAAATGTAGAAAAAAACGAGTACCAGTAGTGAATTATGGGTGGGCGTGGTTGGCGCAGTTGGTAAGATCTCTGCCTTCCGACCACAAGATCCCCAGTTTGATCCTCGGCTCTGCCAAGATTTGAAGTGATTTGTGTGACTTTCTTTCCCGCCTAAGCAAACTCAGCTTTCCATCCCTCCGGGGTAGGTAAATGAATACCAGCGTCTGCTGAGAGCTAACCTGCGATGGATTGGTGTCCCATCCAGGGGGAGTCAAAGACTCTCATCCGTTTAACACTACAGAAACCGCAGATAAGCGCCGGCTCCATGGGCCACTAGGCTCGTAAAGGATTTAGCTTGCTAGCTAGTGAATTATGATAGGCGGATGAGCGGTGTGGTTGCTGCAGCTGGCTTCCTTCCAGCCAATGCTAGTTTCCCATCCATTTAGAGTCAAAAATTCTCAATCGGTGATTAGGGTTTAAAGTTTTCTGTTTTACAAATATATTGGTTTAATAAGTTTAGTGGAAAAAATTGTTGTGAATTTTCAACTAGAGACACCTGACATCAGAAAAGCACAATTGTGGGTTATATTTTAAACAGCGCGTGCGTTGAGGAAAGGAATATGTCTCTGGGCCGAGGGTTTTAACTTAGACATGACATAAAAAGAACCCTGGAAACAAAGCGAAGGAAATTTATTACATAAATAACAACAATAATAATAATAGTTAATGATAATAATAATAATAATAATAATAATAATAATAATAATGGTAATAATAATTACCTATCAATGGAACAGCAACCTGCCTCCTGAACAATGACTTGATTTTATCCCTTTGCTGTGATCTACATTACAACATTACAAAATTTTAATTGAAAATGTTAAACATAATCAATGTTCTTAAGAGGCTAAAAAGGAATCCAGCTATATCCTGCTTTTTAGTTAAGAAACAATACATGTTTTCTGTGCCTACATAGCCTGGTGAAAACTGAGACAAATGTTTGAGAGAATTCAAGAGCAGATCAGTAAAAACCCAAAACAAATTTCATCTGCTTGAGAATTCTCACAAACTTTGCCGAGGTTTTCACCAGGCAATGAAGGCACACACAACATGTTTTATTTATAAAATTATTATTTTTAGTCTTAACAAAGAGAAATAATAAAATATGAAGCACGTAATGTAAATTCCCACAACTCAGAGACAGTCAAACCACACTGCTCACACCATTTTCGTGCTTCATAGCGCTATGAAAACACACTTGTTAGACCAATCAAAACGCCTGTACTATCCAAATTATTTTATAATATAATTTGAAATTATTTACAATCTTGTGTTTTTCAAAAAGCTCAAATTGCACTCAACCTGCAGCCTCGTGCAATTTTGATACTTTCTGACAAACACACTCGTGTAATAAGTTCCAAATTGAACTTGAAGCCATATGATTATTATTTTATTAATATGCATGCAAAATTTACCAAGAAAAGCATAATGTACTTGCAAGTTCCCGTGCAAAAGCACTTG
This sequence comes from Zoanthus solanderi, assembly GCA_024336925.2. NCBI lineage: Eukaryota > Metazoa > Cnidaria > Anthozoa > Zoantharia > Zoanthidae > Zoanthus > Zoanthus solanderi. Next base: position 1,518 of record JANCMA020344794.1, on the reverse strand, counting down.
TCCAGATTTTATTTTCAGCGATTCAATTTTTCTCAAACTTAGCCCATAGTTAGAAATTTTAGGCAAGATCAGTTGCTTTCCAAATTCCAGTATTGTTTTGTGTTTGAAAACAGCATAAAATGTACTTAAATCAACCTACAAACACGGCAAATCAAAATGTTGTAATTTTGTAATTTGCACCAGTTGGTATTACAGATTTCGGCACTGGTATCACATGAAAATTGCACCGCTCTCAACCAATGAGAATCGAGAAATTTTTGCATCTACATTATTAAACTGCTAATCTGTATTGACCGACACAAAAAAAGGCAAAAATTGGATATTACTTCCTTTCTTTACTATTTAACATTATGATTAATTAAAAATAATGCCCACTTTTTGAATTTTTGAACTCCAAACAGTTTATTAAAGAATATGGTTGTTTTGATTTTTTTTTAACTGTAAAACAGGGTTAAAAAAGACTTTGTCAAAACAATGCATCCCTGCTCAACAAATTCAGACTTCAGCTGATCAAGCCAATCAAGATGGTTGAGAATCCAGCAAGAAAAAGCTAAGTCAAAGCACAATACCAGTTATTCAAAGCAGTGGGAGATGGAATTTCCTTGGGTCTATCCAGTGGAATTGGGCGGGCATGGTTGGCACAGTTGGTAAGATCTCTGCCTTCTGACCACAAGGTCCCAGTTCGATCCCTGGCTCTGCCGAGATTTGAACTGATTTGTGCGACTTTCTTTCCTTCCTAAGCTAATTCAACTTTCCATCCTTCCAGGGTAGGTAAATGAGTACAAGCGTCTGCTGGGAGCTAACCTGTGATAGGTTAGTGTCCCGTCCAGGGCAAGTCAAAGACTCTCATCCACTAACACAACACAAGACGGAGAAAAGTGCCGGCTCCATGGGCCACTTGGCTCGTAAAGGATTTAGCCCTAGCTTTTTATCCAGTGGAATTAGTTATTTTTTGTTGATGTCTTTTCAAGGGATTCAATCCAATTATGCAAAATTATGTTATTGCTATAAAATGGTTACCTTTATGCATAAATTACTATGTTAAAGAATCTAGTAAAGCAGTTTTAGCTGTATAGATTGAAAAAAACAAGAACGGAAGGAAATACAATGAACTCACAACTTCGCCTGCATTGCTTCATCTTTCTTTCCATTAACCATTTGCTGTCAAAATGAAATGTTATTTTTCAGTAAACAAAACTACAGTATCTTGAAATATTCTGTAACTGACGTCCAGTACAAGTCAAGACTCCAATTAACCAGCCTTCAAGTTTCCAACATGTTATTGGCATGACAACAACAACAACAACAAAAACAACAATTTATTTACCCCCATGTTCTTATGTACAATATCATAGTTTTCTTTTTTTAAAAAAAAAAAATTAATAAATCAGGGGCACTTGTATCACCTACAAATGTAATAATCGCCCACAAATGTAATACTAACCACAAATGTAATAAAATTTAACCACAAATGTAATAAATTGTTAACCACAAATGTAATAAAATTTTAACCACAAA
>JANCMA020344688.1:0-11673 GCA_024336925.2 Zoanthus solanderi | reverse complement strand
GGTTCAGAGACATGTTTCCCTGAGAACGTTTGCTGCTGTAGGGGGGAGGGGGAGGGGGGAGGGGTGAGGTGGGAGGTTACTCGCTCAAATACAGTAATAAAAGTTTGGAAAATAAAAATATTTCAAATGAGATTACTGAAGTTAAACGAAATTTTCCTTTTCTTGACGCTAAAGAGGGGGGTAGTTCGCACCTGACGACCCCCCTGGCGACGCCTCTGACAAAATTGTTACTCATGAATAAAACATGCAAGAAATGGGTGAGAACATTAGAAACAGAAAAGCAAAGCTACAAACTAATACAAATGAAGCAAATTCCAGATATGAATGAAAAATTTGTAGTTGTTTATGTATTTTTGGATAGCTTTCAACACTATAAATAGGGAAATGTGGCATCTATAGTTGAAATTAAATTTGGACTTTGGAAATACTCAAGAAATGAATGTCATTTCTTACCATAGCCGAGAGATGTGCAAGTGATTTAATGTGTAGCATCTCGTCAAATATAATGTCCAGTTCTTCTTGCGTCCGTTGACATGACCTTGTGTATAAATATTATGTATGTTCTGTTTTGAATTTATTATAGTTGGCGAAATGATGACAACAAATAATGATAATATTAATAAAATGTCTATGCTCAAATCCGCTCTGCAAGTGTATATATACAAAGGTCATCGACATGCATCTCACCCAATGTAAGTAAGATAATCCGGGATCTTACTCTTTAGAATCCGGAATTCAGGTCTAGGAATCCGGAAGCCTATTATTTGGAATCCGGAATGGTAAAATTTCCGTATTGGGGTGTACTATTGTTAAGTCATACAAACTAAACCTTACCCAGACCCTAGCTTCTATAGTAAAATACGCGATGAAACTGCATGCATAAATAAGTACACCCCAGTACGGAAATTATCCCGGTTTTATTATGACTGCTGTGTAATGAAGTTAAAATTTTGTTCTTGCATTCCTTAGCACACCCAAGCAGCTCAGTAAGGAAACTGAGGAGTGGGGTGTGGGGTTAATGGCGCGGTCGAGTGTTCTTGGAAACAAGACTGTATAGTCTGAGACAAGGTGTTTTGTTTGTATCCCTGGACGCGCGGCGGAGCGAGTAAAAGGTACGTTTCATATAAACCCTATGCATTTTAACATTCTTTTGTCTGTATTCAAAATAGCCCTACTATCCCCGTTTGTGGTAAGATTTTCTTTTGAAAGTTTAACTCAAGAACGATCGAGGCTAGTAAGGCTAATTTGAATGTGGACAAAAGAATATTAAAACCGCCGCCATTTTTGCATAGAATTTATTCTTGGATTTCACTAATTCCCTCGAGGATATAACACAATGGCAGATGGGGGTCAAATAATGAGATGCAAACCAGATTCTAATGAGATTCTTTTGTATAACTGACCACCATGTGCACTGAACTGGAACCTTATTAACACCACCAATAGCCAGCATCACACAGTGGACATTTGAATAAATACAAAAGAAAAAAAATTGGAAGCCATGAAAATTATTCAAAAAGATGGCACCGGGAATTAAAATTCTAAAAGAGCACCGTTAAAGATATACTATAAACAATAAACAACATTACAAAAACTTTTCATTCACAACAAAATACTTCAAGAACAAAAATATAATTTAATAAGGAACATCAAAAAGACATAATGTCTTAAAATCCTTAGCTTGGGGTAAGTTTAGTTTTGGGAAAATCGTTTACCGGATATTTATTGAAGCTTGTTCTCACAAAATATTACTATACTACAAGATTCTAAAGTAAGTAGACCAAAATAACGATTCGTTTAAATCTTGAAAGCTGGTAACCAAAACTTTTAAAAAACTTGTTTCGATACTGATGATTTCGGGTAAGTTAATGGTTTGAAACCGGAAAGGTGTTGCACTCGTTTTGAACGTTATAAAACAGAATAACAAAACAGGCCAAGTAAAACAAATCGATTTATCATAGTTCCGAGTATGGAATTGTTTTGGAATAATATTCAATTCATACTGAAACTGCATGCAAGATTAGGAAACAAACCCAACTGATATTATCATAATAAACGTCGTCATTACCATCACCAACAGCATAATGATCTTCATCATTGTTATCATATCTGGGAAAATTAAATACCAGTTTGAAAAATTACAGTTTTCAATTATCAAAGAATTTTTAAGCAACGTTATGAATCATCTTGCATGGTTTCCTTCAGACCAGGCAAGAGGTAAGTTTTAGTAGTTCTTGTTGAATTTATATTTTATCAGCGAAAAATCAGCTGGGAAATCTAATTCAGTTGCATGACACGATCGAGAATACTCGTTGACTAACCTTAGTCGGATTTTCAGGCAGACAGCGCCTTAAAACCGCAGACGTATGTACAAAAAAAGATAAACAGATGAAGAATAAAGATAAAAAATATAACAAATAAATAACAAATAAATAAGAAACAAATATAACACAAACATAGACATAAAATTCATTTTGATTTGTATATTTGAGACATTCGTTTTTCCTGTAGTGACATCAATGACAATCTAAAATGACAGGCCAAACGCTTTCGTCAACATTTAGATATTGAAACTTTCACAGCAATGGCATTTCCAAGTTTTTGTTTTAATTAGTGATCTGTATATAAGTGTTCTTTAAACTCCGAACTTATCAACTGAGTAATAAATTAACTGATCAAACGGTCGTTTGCAAAATCAATAGTGGCGAGATGGAAAAGTGCTGCTTGATTAGCGGTTCTTAGTTTTCTCATAGACTTTTTATTACTTTAAATCACTTTAAATGATGATGATGATGATGATGATGATGATGATGGTGATGATGATGATGGTGATGGTGATGGTGATGATGATGATGATGAATGCCCAACAAAGTATTTATTAATTTTGTAGGACGAGTAGCGCATAAACCTTAGGCCAAAATTTGCAAATCGTGTATAGTTTCTTACACATGGAGCAAACACAAAAGCACCGATATGACGGTCAATAGAACATGGCGGCCTGTCGATGATGCCGCTGACTCCTCTCTTGAGTTTATTTCTGTTTCCGGAATTTGATCGTCAACAGGGCCTAGATCGACGGTAGGATCATAGGATATGTTCTGTCCCTTAGGGAAACGGACAACGAACAGGTGGTCTGAGCCTCTCTTCTCCAATCGTGGGTAGCCTTCTGGCATGGAGGTATAGTTACCATCAACTAGCAGCTTAAAAACGAAAACACCGTAATGAGTTAAAATAGCGTAAGGCGAGTACCTAAAATTCTATTTTCTCAACTTGGTAGTTTTTCGGTAATATGGTTTCCTGTCAGTAAATATAATCAATAGCCAATGACAAACAAGCGTTTGTTTATTTTACTGTTGCCAAGGCAACCAAATGAGATACATTTGTTTGCATTTTTAAGGTTTCATTCGAGAAAAAATAAGTCTTTCCATATGAAAAAAAAACTAGAAAAATTAGACAAGTGATATTGAAGTTAATGTGTTACTCAGTGGGATGAGCAGAGGGTTTTATCTTAGCCCAAATCCTTGCAGAGAAGTGAATTTTTGAAAAGTTACCACTAAAAAATATATTCTTTTGGGCAAACAGTTTCAATATAAATAAAATAACGAGAATAACTTCGGCCTTTCTCCAAAGGTCATCAACACTAAAAATATTTAATGAGACTGATTTTGTCAAATATATACTGTCATCATTTCTATTGCTCGGGTGCAGAAACAGCTTAATAAAGTAATGGGCGGTTTGCTTTTTTTTTGATTACTTAAAATTTACTTCACATCTCAGTTGGCAAATAATAGTGTCATAAGCAACTCAATGTGAGAGAATTTTTTTTTAAATAAAAGAATCCACTTCAGCTGAGTAAGCCACTTGGCTTGTAATGGATTTAGCTTAGCATGATATAAATACAAACATTATACTTACTGTCTTAAATAACACAACGTTATCATCACTTCCAATGTTGTATCTCTTACCACAGCGCCGTGTTTTTTCGCAAAAATATTTGATTACTTTCCGGAAGCGTTTGCGCAAGTTTTTTAGTAAGGTAACGTACTTCTTGTGCTTCTTGTCTTTATTTTGTCTTTTAGTAGCTCCTTTTTTCATGGCTCTTTTTTCTTTTTGGCTGCCACTACCATCATCATTATCATGACTAACACCATTGTCATCACCAATGTCATTTTCATCATCGGCAACATCATCATCATCATCATCATCATCATCACCATTATCTTCCTCGGGTTTATCCTTTTTGCCCTTAATCCTTAAAGCCAGTTCCAGTTGTTCGCCGCTCTCTTGGTCTCTTCTTCCACAGAGTTCTCCGTTGTCACCACAAAACAACCAGTTATTGATCTAAAGGAAGAAAGGAAAACAAATGATTTTATTCCTTGATCAATATAAACTAAACAAAATGAAAACTGAACATTTTAGCTAGGCCAGATTGGAAGATCGGGTATTAGCTTGTCAGTCAATATATTGAAATGAGCTCATTTAATTTCTTTTTCTTTAGAGGCGGAGGAAGGGACGGAGGGGGGAGAGATTCAGTCCACGCAATTTTTTTTTTCGCGCAGGCGAACAAGCAATATATATTATATAAAAACTATATATATATATACTTAAAATTATCGAAAATGTTTTCAAAAAAGTGCTCAACTTTTAAGTAAAAAAAAAAGAAAAGAAATAAAACTAAAATAAAAAAAGTTCAGTACGGGTCTCGAATTAGGTCCGTGCACACGAAAGTCAAAAGTTCTACCATGGAGCTATGCTCGCGGAACACTTTCACTTCCGTCTACGGTCCACAAGTTCCCTCCACAAATTTTGGTCTACAACCACTTCCGTCGACATTTCACCTCCACGATACTTATTCATTACTCGCGCATGAATAAGCTAAAAACATCTACCGTTTTCATGCGGATTTGAGCGAGTCGATATTGAGTATAAACTGTATGGATGGAGTATAAACTGAGTATAAATTTATCAATAAATAGATTGAGTATAAACTGTATGTATGGATAAAACATGTAAAAGCATACCTCTATTGTAAATTTCACTGTTCCTCTAGTAACACCTTTAACTTCCTCTCCGTTTGTTATATTTCCTGTTTCGTTGAAAATATAAACGATGACTCTCAACTCGGCACCATTAACCTTTGAAGCGAACGCTAAACGATAAGCACTCAAGTTCTGAAACTCAGCATTTTTTGTTTCGCTTACTCTGAAGTTAGTAAAATTCTTGAATTGGTGTTTTCGTCTCTTGAAGAATAACCCAACGGGAATTCCATATTGGTTCAGCTCAACGAGATCAACAAGCCTTATTGTTACTAGCTTCTTGTCAGGTCCAACTGAAATTTAACAAATCAACCGGCTTAGTAACTAATGAAATGATTTTCATTGTTCAGTTATCTGACAGCCAATACATATATATAGAATTCCAAATTGTTTTGACTGACTTCTGAGTCATAATTTAACTGCATTCCTATTTCTCTTAGCTCAATTTGAAAGACCTTTCTCTAGATTTCGAATTTTCTAGCTGGATTCAAAATTCTTTTAACTGGATTTAAGATTCCTTTAACTAGATTTAAGATTCCTTTAACTGGATTTAAAATTCCATTTACTGGATTTAACATTCCTTACTTTCAACTGGATTTAAGATTATTTTTACTGATTTTAAGATTCCTTTAACTGGATTCAAGATTCCTTTAATTAGACTAAAAAGATCTTTTAACTGAATTTAAGAGTCCTTTAATTGAATTCAAGTTTCCTTTAACTGGATTCAGGATTATTTAACTAGGTTCAAGATTACTATGACAACTTTATTATACTCAATCTGGACTCTTTAGTCTGGAATTCCTATTCCGGTTTTTACACACTGGTTTCCAACTTTCCTGGACTGGATTCTCAATTATATACTCCGGTTTTAGGGGTATTTAGAGTTATTTTTCGGCACGCCCCCGTTTTACAGATTTGGTTTTGTGATAATTTTGCAATTCTGACTAGACTTTTGATTCTTCATCCTATACCTAAAACAGCTGATCTGAGAAAAAAAAAATTTTATTAATACATATAATTATCCATGATCTTTGCTCACTTTTTCCCATTGGATGATAGAAACTTTAAAATAGTAAAACCTTTGTTATGCATATGCTTCTTTCACTGACGTTTTTTCATCCTTAACTAAAAAATTAAACACATACATCGCGGGCACTTGAAAATGGTAATTTTTCCTGAAACGACATCTAACAAGTTTGCTAAGTTCGCTAGTGAATTTTTTGTATTTATATGTACTCAATTTCGTTTGTTTATTCTGTGACTATGACAGGTTTTTAAGTAAAATATGTAACTCATTATCAACAAATCCCCATACGCATTTTTTAAAAAACTGAGGCAACTATTTAAATCCTTTATTAACTCTTATTTCGCCTAAGTAATTTCCGGCTATATTTATCGAACACTATTCTGTATACTAGCTCATTCAGTTCTTTTTTCTTTTTTTATTTTGAAATTTATTTTAATATACATTTACTATTTTTCATACATATTTATTGGATTTTCCACTCATTGTATTGATCTAAATTTATTATTTCTAAGTTGACCAATTTATTCTTGCAAAGTCCTCTAGCCTGCTAAAAATTATGGTCAATTGTCTCTATATTAATGTACTAATTTAGATTAGATTTTTCATTTATATTGATCTTATATCGAAATACTATAATATTCTTGTAACGATATGCACAAAAAAAACACTGTTATTGTCATTGTCACGGTCACTCTGATTGATCTTTTCAAATGTCACTCATCAAAGATCAAAGTCATATCTTTAATTCGGGAGCTCATTTACCGTCCATTATTCTCTAGATTATCATTGATCAGTCATCATACAGCATACGATTATGAAGTATTAAAATTAAGGAGGATAATCAAAAAATCTTTCCTTCTTTATAAAACTAGTAGTAATCAAAGATAATAGGCAAACGCGTTCGAGGAATTTCTATTTTCTTAGGAATTGACAGAATAAAGTAGCTGAATAAGAAAAAAAGCCGAGTTCGCGTTCTAGCTGGTTGGAGTTTTCGAAATTACTTAGTACAGTTTTTCTTACGATATCGCTCTTTAGCCCAATAATAACATGAAAGTGAGGCTTCCTTCCAAAAGACCCTGAAATACGATGGCATTTTTTCTATGTTTCTATATAAAATCGACATAGCAAGCCGTTGTACTTACTTTCGCATAAGTTTGGTTTCCTTTCACTGTCGACCTCATTAGCATCAGTACTATTAGTTGTTGCATTCTCTCTTTTAATTGCACGCCTCAAGATGGTTATTTTCCCAGATTGACCGTTGACTTTAAGACACAAATTTCCAACAATGACTTGCTGGTGTCCGAACTTGTACGGCTTCATGAATTTGTCCTCCTGACCAGCTGCACGGGCAACCCAAAGACCTGAAAAAGATTTTAAAACAAACAAAATATGAAGAAAAAACCTTTGTTTAAGTTGTATTGATTAAAGCCAGATAAATATTATTTAGAGATAAAGAAAAATACTTTGATGACAATGAAGCAACATAGTACAGCGGCAATCGGTTTTGAAAATTAAAGCAGAACTGAATGCTAAAACTAACCTATTTTTGTTTGAATCTATTGGTATAATAGATTAACTCTGTTAGATTTTTTAAATATCAAAGTCAAATTACATCAATAAATTAAATATAGAAACTAAGAAAACTCTCTAGAAGAGGTTTGGTGCCATGGTCGCATATGAGATTGTCAGCGATATGGCATGACGTAGATTAGGATATTCAAAACTTAAATATGTCAGTGTTCTTCGAAATCTTGATATTTAATTTTTTGGGCGATCTATGTCTTGTGAAGTTGTTTTTCTTTTATAGCAACCAAAAGCCGCACAGTAACATGGTTTTCCTCGTTTTAATCATTCTAGTATCGTAACCTATGTCACTGAAACAACCGCTGACATCTCATATTGGGCCGCCGATCACATCTTGTCGATTCGTTACAAAACATCAATTTTTTTTTAATTGCTTGGCTAACAGCTTAAAATAACTTTATATAGTTGTTCTACTGTGCCTAAATGTTTAAACGATGAAAAGTCAATTTTAGGGTTCAGTTCTCCTTTAAACAGGTGTTTTGAAGATTATTTTAAAAGTACATACTTCATTGTACTTTTGTATTGAAAAGTTTTGGAACATTTTGGTCAAGCATAGGGAAAACTTTAAGCACCTTTGCGCAAAGCCAGCACCGGAATATAAATTCGGCTTTAAATAACAATTTGTTATTGTGACTATGCATTTATTTTGTTGGTTATGAAGAGTAGAAAGGATTGGTGTTATTCATTCTAATTTGAACCAGTTTATGAAACCCTATAAAGTGACCATTTATTTTGTTTGTCTTCAAGAGTAGAATGATTGGTGTTATTCATTTTAACAGTTTTGAACTAGTTGTGAAACCTTATAAAACGAGTGCCATTCAATCTGTTGGCCTTAAAAGTAGAAATTAATGATTGGTGATAAAAGGTATTAGTCACTTTATTTAAATTGTTTGGTCAATGTTCTAACTCTTAAACTAAATGATGACATCCAATGAATTGACAATTCATTTTGTTTGTCTTGAAAAGAAGAAAGTCATTGTGAATCTAAGCAAGTTGATGAATTTTTTTAAAGTAGCAACATTCTTATTTTTTATCTTGTCAGAAATGATTGCTTTCAGTACCTTTAAAAGAAGATTCTTGGCTATGGTCGCGATAGTTTTAGCGAACTTTTAAAACTAAGGAATATATAAAGAATAATATAATACCTAATGACAACTCCCCTAAAGAGGTTTTTTAGTGTTATGTTAAAATCCATTCCCCAGTTAAGAATCCCAGCTGGTAGGAGACAAAACAGTGCGTGGTGAATTTTCCCCTGGGATTACGGAGGACAAATTCATTCAGCAGCCGGGGATTTGAACCCCAATCTTTCGAATTCAAATTCCCAACTCTGACCACTCAGCCACGCTACCTCCATTTTTGAGCAAAAATGCAAATTTCACTAAATGCAAAGGTTTGCCAAAACGTGGGATGTACAACTAAAGTAAGATATATCTTTAAATTAAAAGTCAGCTTGGACATCTAAACTATAATAAACAATTTTAAAAAGTACTTACCAGCCACGAAAAACAGCAGAAAGACTGCGAAAACCCTCTTCATAATGTTCTACAGTGATTTGTTCTTAGAACTGAGAAGACCTAAATGCAGCGATTGTTGGAAGGTACCCCATTTATGTTCTCTTTAAATTAAATTTGCAAGTAACTTAAAAATAGCTGTAACCTTGAGTTTCTGATTTTTCCATACATAGTCATAACCATGTTATCATATTGTTCTGTACGGTTCGACCGATAAATCTCTAAATATTAAGTACTATCAAAAGATCGTCAGCAAAAAAAGCGTTTGCTATATATGTTTATAAAATGTATTTTTTATATATAGCTTTTGAAATGCGTCACTTAGGAAAAAGTTAAAACGCAATAATATAATAATTGCGCCTGAATATTGATCATGTTTATTTTATGAAAAACGTTTCTCTGAACTGAACAAGTGGGAATTAACGTTCATGGCCGCGATAATTCAAAACAAGTTAAATAATTGGAAGTTTACTAATTGGAATACCCACGCTTTTTTACTACTGATTTGGTGGTTCCTCTTTTACAAAAATGTGTAAAAATCGTTTTTCAACAATGAGTCATTAAATTTTTAGTCATTAAGAGTAGATACTTGATTACTTTTGCACATGACTAAGAAGTTTGATTGAGCCAATCATGTACAAATTTGTGGTGTAATCACTAAAGTTATTTAATTTAACAGCAAAAGTTAAACCGTGCGAAAATGTCTATATTTTACCCTAGAAAGATGAACTATTCACTCTGAAATATAATAAATCAAAAAGTCAACACGACTTATATATATAAAATTTAAGTATTTTTTTTAATTTTATATACGTCGTGTTGTCTGTTTGATTTATTATATTTTAGTTTTTCTATTATTGTCAACAAGAGTTTCAACTTCGACGTAAGTGGTTGACATTATTGTGTGGTTATTTTTTAAAAAATTATATTCATTCTAAGATCACGTTAGATAAAGTCTTTGCTTCACAACCGCGTTATGAGAAAGTTTGTATTTTAAAAGAAAGAAGTGCACTACGCATTTCGTGTAATTCACAACCAATAAAACGATTGGCAGAGTTTCATTGTGTTTTGAACGGCCTTATGCACAAATTTAGCCTGAATTTTTTATAAATTGTCATGTTTTTGTTTTTAATGTCTTAACTTGAATTTTTATTGCTTCCACAATGAATGCAAATTGGAACCGTTCATATTGATTATGATTTGAGAACGGAACGTTAATAATCGATTTTTAGATTTTTTGAAATAATGGCCATTCTAATGGCCATTATCTCGACTGAAAGTTCCAAAAATTAATTATTTCTGTGCCAGAATTAGCTCTGTCCTCATTTATGACTCCGATTATGGTGTATTGTTAGATCTATTTTGAATTTGTTTATTTTATCTTGTGAAGCCCCGTCTACACGAGCAATTTCTATGTGACAATTTCTATGTGGCAATTATTTGCTCCTGTAGATGAACAGAGTTGACCAATTTTTGGATGACAATTATATTTGCTGAAAAACTGGCGTGTTAGTTTTTATGTGACAAATAAAAATTGTCACATACAGAAAAATGTCCGTGTAGACAACACATAAAATTGGCAATTTTTCTTTATTTCATCATCCATAGTTCCCAGTCTCCAGTCTTTTGTTTTCAAATAAAAAGTGCTCGTGTAGACGGAGCGTTCACTGGCAAATAAATAAAACATGTCAAATAATTAATAAAAATTGCTCGTGTAGACGGGTGTACTCCAGCAAATAAAATTTGTCAAATAAAACTTGTCACATAAAGATTGCTCGTGGGACTTTATAGTAATTTTAATTGTTGCAAATAAAAAATAAAATCTTCTAATGGTTTTTAGCTTACAGTGCTAAGGCCTTTAATTCTCATATACCCTCTAATTTGATAGTTCTTTCCCCATAACTAAACTCTTGTAGCCTGCGTAGCAAGCGCAATGGGAGGGAAAGATGGGGTGCCGAGGACGCAAGGGAACGAGGAGAGGAAGACGAAGGGAGCGCTTGCCGACAAGGCCCGAGTTTGAAATTTGCACCCTAAATTCCTATTGGTCGACCGCCAACCCCTAAAAGACGCTGAATACACGTTGAAACTTTTAGCTGAAACTTGTATGCAACGGCGCTGAAAAAGAAGTGTCAGCAGGCAATGAATCATGTAACATATAGTCTGTTTCGTGAAACTTTTTCAAATTTCCGTTGCGAGACAAAGAAAAGTAGAACTGTCTTCTACTCTGCACTATCTCTACACTGTAGAGCCGCTAAGTTAATAATAAATATACAGCCTTACGCGAGATATGCCCACCACAGAAGTACTTAAGATTGTCAAATGGGATTCCTTACACTTTATGTACAAAGTCAAGTTGGCAACATTAGCATACAAGATTTTTCATGATTGTACCCCTCCCTCTATGGGTCATATTTTAACCAAGAAAACTTCTTTTATCCATCATTTACGTACTACGAACACGGTAACAGTGCCACGGTTCAATACATATTTTATGAAAAATTCAATAGCATTTAGA
>JANCMA020344581.1:0-11674 GCA_024336925.2 Zoanthus solanderi | reverse complement strand
GCCTCGATTAGTTCTATGCTACTTGCAGGTTAAATGAGTTTTTGTAATTATTTTATGAAATTGAATATCAATAAACAAACAAAACAAAAACAAACAAAAACAAAAGCATTGGAGGCTACACCGCCGCGATGAGACATGTAAAGTAGAAAAAATAACCGAAGAATCTAAACTCAACTCGTTTGATATAAAAGAATTTACGTATTTTTTAGCAAATAATAAAAATAATAACAATAAAAACAATAATAGCAATAACCTCTTACGTTACACGTCAATAAACATGCAAGGCTCGCCTAGCTACCTGTGGTCCCAAGTTTTTGATGTAGATTTTTTGTTCAACAGCTACAGATGCATGCGGTTAAGGTATTTACTATTAGCCGGTGAATGTAAAACAAGAAAAACCATTTTAAGAACTACTTTTGGCTAAAATTGTCACAAAACTGAGTCAAACTAATCATCTAAAAAACGCGTATAAATTTGACGTGTGTTTTGCCCTCTTTCTACTAAACTTATTTCCTAAGAAATGATTTTTTTTGTTTACTCAAGGCAACAGATGGATTGAATGCTGCTAACAAGATTATAGAAGATGAGATTGCTCGACTAAGTTCAGAGAAAGAACTATTAATTCAAGCACTGAGAAATCACAGTTGCGCTGTCGGCAACGGCGACGCAGACGGCAAAGAACAATAGTAACTTAAAATAACTGCATGTTGGAATGTATATATATCGAACTGAGCAACTGCACACAGTTGTCGCTAGAATTATTACGTGAAAAGACCTTTTTTAGAATTCTCGGGGCTGCAACAGGACGTAAAAGCAAAAAAACGTTTTCAGTATTTATTTAGCTTCATGGAGAAACATTCAACACTCACAAAGTTTATGGCAAGAAAAACAAAACCCTTACGACCAGCACAAAGAAGATGGCTAACCAGAAATGTGTTTTTTTTTACTGAAGCCGTTCTCGTTGGCGTTCCCGTCCTCGTTGCTTAAAGTCCCTCATGTCTTCCTTCAAAAGGAAAATTCAATAGTTGTTGTCAGTGTAAAGTGCTACCACTCCTTGTAACACTGAAAAGCTAACTGTAAACCTTTCTTGAGAATGATTTAAGAGCGGAACTAATGTACTGTATTATCCAACTCGTTCAACTGCATGCAGTTTTATGGCCATTTGGTTTGTTGAAGATGATTGGAGCAAAAAAGAAAGCCGACGAAAAGCGGCATTGACTTCGTGAAGAGAACACAAATCGTTTGAGCCAATCAAAGGAAATAAAAAGCTCGCCCCAACCCTTGACTTAGCCAATCACAAAGTTTGTTTAAATTTGTGTCTTCTACACGAATTAATAAAAGCTGAACCTGAAAGAACACAAAAACCTAAAGCAGAGGCTTTTAAAAAAACAAAATTCAACTCGTCTTTATTTTCAAATTTAAACAAAATTTCATTTTATTTGTTATTTGCGCCGCCTTTTTAACCACTGCATTAAAATTGATTTCTAACAAAGTATACTTCATACACGATTTCTTGTAAAAAACAAAAATATTTTCGTTCTCTTGCTCAAATAAAACTGAAGCCTAGAGTAATAAAAAAATTATTGATAATACGCTAGTGCTGTCAGGTTGCTTAATGACGATATTCTATTGATGTCAATTTCAGTGTGACCGGGAAAACCGTGAACACCTCAAATATATCACGAATGCTTATTGTCTTCTAACCAATTACGTTCGAGGATTTCCTGCGCCAAACTGTAAACAGAACATGGCGTTATGTTATGTAAGTAGGGCTTGACCGACATCAAAATAAGGTCAAAATTAGCTAAACACGATGTTGAAAGATATTAGAAACAATATTTGTTTGGTTAGAAGAATCGTTTTTTTTTTCCTGGTTTTGTTTGAAATTTTCTTAGTTTATTTTATTCGTGCAACTTGCTTTTGCGCAAGCAAATGGGACTGCTTAGTCTGTGAAATGTTATTTATAAAAGACATCAAACCGTTTTTAAGCACACAGTCGGATTCCATTCGCGCTAAACTTTTTATTAAGGGTGCATTTATTTGGCTAAAACCAAAAATGGATTATTGCGTGAGATCACACGGATTCTTTTCTGCGAAAGAAACGAAAAAAAAAAAAAAAATTTCCCGGGCTACGATTTTAGCACCAAGACCGCTTGCCACATGTATTTTTTCGAATCCTTTCCCAAAGAAACGACGAATCCTAAGAACCGGACTCAGATTAATCCATTGAATCCTTGTCGCGAGCGGATTAATTGGATCGATTTATAATCCTTTTTTGGATTTTACCAAAGAAACGAAAAATCCCTTTTTGGATTCAGAATCCGGATTAGGATTTTTCCCAAAGAAATACACCCTAAATGTGACTTTCCTTGGGTCTTTTGGCCCTTGGGCATATTTTAATTGTATAGTCTGTTGTTATCTTTTAGTACATATCATCATTACCATTTCTTCGTTAATTTGTTGTCGAAATTATTTCTACTTCCCAAGTTTTGTAGTTTTTAAGGCTTCTTTTAGGTCTAATATTTATTCTGGATAAACAAGGAGTAGGTGTTACAGTATAAAATTTACAGCACTGAGTCACGCGTATAAAAGTGAGTGAACCGTCGCAATATGCCACCGACCAAACTGTTTTGTCACTCGGTTCTTGTTTCTCGACTTTTTCGTCGTATATTTCTTTGATTTAAAAATATATATATAAAGTCATCGCGCTTCAAAAATCAGCGCACCGGCTGATGATAAGCCAGTATATTAATTTTTAAATGATCTATGCATTTTGCTGTATATTTTTATTATGAAAACTTTTAATCTAAATCAATTAACAGGCAAACCAATGTATGCTGCCAAAGTGTCTTGTATAAACTCGAGTAGAAATAGCACAAACGTGATAGTAGCTAACCTGAAACCAATATATTGGTCTTGTATAAATATAATTTCAACTAAGCTCGTGTATGTTTGAGCAGCTGTTTATAATTTATGGTTAACTGAAATGAAAATTTGCGGGTCAACATTAAAAGGCATTTCTTTCCCCCATTCGCCCACAGGTAGCCCGAGTTCCCGTCACGAACGAATACTAATTAGTGTTGATTTACAAGGGGTTATATGGAGACTTTTGAACTTTTTTTACCTTAAATCTCAATAAAATTTAATGAAATACTCACAGTGTATTGGTATTATTCTTTATAATCGGGTGATAGTGAATGGAATTAGATGAAACTCAGACAGGAGATTTATATAAAGAACAAGACGCTCTAGGAGCGTATACTTATGCCAGCTCGTGGATAAAATGTGAAAGCTTTTGATTTTGTTGAGTTCTGACTGTATACGCAAGACTTGGCCGCTTTCCAGTATATCAAGTATTACATCAAGTGGCTGAAGACCTCGCTACAAATAAATTTAAAAAAAAAACACGGGGCAAACCTAAACTTGTGCCGCGCTTCGCTGCTGGCACAAGTAATAATACCAAGACACTGTGAATATTTCATTACATTTTATTGAGATTTAAGGTAAAAAATCGAAAGTCCAAAAGTCTGCATATAATCCCTTGTAAATCAACACTATTTAGTATTCGTTCGTGACGGGAGCTTGGGCTACCTGTGATTTCGCCTACTAAACTGTTCTACATGCTTATAACACCCACCAAGACAAAAACGTTC
This sequence comes from Zoanthus solanderi, assembly GCA_024336925.2. Taxonomy (NCBI): domain Eukaryota; kingdom Metazoa; phylum Cnidaria; class Anthozoa; order Zoantharia; family Zoanthidae; genus Zoanthus; species Zoanthus solanderi. The sequence continues at coordinate 8,021 of JANCMA020344581.1, read as the reverse complement.
AAGCGTAACTCGAAAACCGAATAACAACAATTATTTATATCCAAAAACCATCGTTTCTAATTTATTCATTGTTTTTCTTTGTGTCTGTGTCGATGCATAATTCATTCTCCACTGCTCAAGTTGCAGTTGTCTTTCAGTTCAGTCTGCAGAAGTTTACGACAGTGTAGTTGCAGTTAATCAGTCTCGGTTGTGGCTGCATAACTTAATCTTGCTGTAGGATCAATTTCTTTCGGTAATAAATGGCAAAGCTAGTATGTGGCTGTTACTTAATCTTGCTGTAGGATAAACTTCTTTCGCTAATTAATGGCAAAGCTTTTGCTGTGCAAATATAACAGCAGTGAACATTACGTACGTAAGCGAACAGGTATGGAACATATGTGAGTGTTCAGTACAAGAGCAAGGCGATCTTTTTCATCTCGAAGAAGAGCAATGTCTTCTTCTAGGTTGTTGTTATGTTGTTCTAGGGTTTCGACTTCCTAAGTAATGAAAGAAAATAAAGTGTTAAGGCGTTATTTAAACTAAACCTTCTTCAGTTCGCTTCAGTTGAATTAATTCAATTAAATTGAATGCGGCTGGAATTTTTTATTATCGTAGTGTGAACATTGGATAATTCAAGCGTTTGTTTATTGCCAAAGCAATTCAGGCGACGCCGTTAAGGTAAGATTTAAATTCCTTCCAAAACGTTTCGTCCTAGAGTTGATTCACTCAGTGATTGCCTATACTGGCAACACACTCCAGTAAACTGCACCTTCTATTCGCTAGTTAAAGTAACCCGAATTTTATTAAGGAACCTAAATACTATTGTCTTATTGATAAAGTGCAAATAAAGAAAAGAAAAAAGCTGTAGACTGAGTAGATATATCGAATACAGTTTAATTACGTTAAAAACAAAATAACTTGCACTTTTAGACAGTTTGATCATATATTTAGGTGTTTTTGGCCGTGATCAGTTTAATCTTGACTACTGAAAGGTTCTTCATTGAAAAAAAGTAAAATATGTATTGTACGTAGGTTGAGTAAAAGCAACAAAGGTTCTACAATATATTTTTAAACAACTCCTTTGCTGTTGTTAGGCCATGAGAATGAAAGTAATAGAAGACCGTCCACCGTCCGCACTAGTTTGATGAACTACACGATAAACTTCATTATTTTTTAAAAATTTCATTATTTAGCTCAAGAATGAAAAGATGTACCAAATATATGCTATGGAAATGTATCAATACGGAAAATTGACAAAGAATCGAGTTGTTACTGAGTAAAGTGAAATTCGTTACATGGCGACACTCGAGACTCAAAGAAGGCCTGGCTGAGATAATAGTGCCAAGCTGTTGTGGTTGTCATTCCCAGAAGTGCAAAGAGTACACCACAACTCCTATCAAGAAGAGGCTCTGTAAGGAGTGAACCGGATATTATGTACTAGTCTCAGTTTTGTATCACGCAATCATGATACTTATAAATATCGGACGTGCAACTTGGTCTGTGATAAACTGTTCTGTTTGGATAAACATGCATTTGTGCCTAATGGATGGCTTTAGAAAATTAATCTAATAAACGTCGTTGTTGTAAATGTGTTAGAGTTGGGGTCCTGGTCAAATATACCTGATTAAAATAAAATGCAAGGCTGGAAAACTACGCTGCAGTTTAATTTGTCAGTGAACCAATATGAGCAAGAGCACGGACTAGGCCAGCAACTTTAACCGTAGACAGCTGTTTCGTCCTTATTGGGACAGCTGTTAAAGTTGCTGGCCTAGTCCGAGCTCTTGCTCATGTTGGTTCACTGACAAACTAATTGCAGCGTAGTTTTCCAGCCTTGCATTTTATTTTACTCAGGTATATTTGACCAGGACCCCAACTCTAACACATTTACAACAACGACGTTTATTAGATTTCTTTTTCTAAAGCCCGCATCCATTAGGCACAAATGCATGTTTATCCAAACAGAACAGTTTATCCCAGACCAAGTTGCACGTCCGATATTTATAAGTATCACAATTGTGTGATACAAAACTGAGAGTACATAATATCCGGTTCACTCCTTACAGAGCCTCGTCTTGAGTTGTGGTGCACTCATTGATGCGCTTCTTTGTTTCACACATTTTGTGGCTGATTGATCTTCTTAGATCCTACATGACCGCCATTTTGTTCACGGTATTCATCATTTGCAGTCAAATATATCTCTTTACTGGCTAAAATCACAATTTTCAAAAATTAATGAATAATGGTTAAAAAAAAACCGCATCACTATCTAAAAACCCTCGGACGACATTCTATTACTTTCATTCTCGTGGCCTTAGTGAGTTCATGCCATGTGAAGTCATCGAAATGTTCAGTTGGTTCTCGGTTTGTTGAGCTTTGTGTTTTAGTATTTTACAATTCGAATCATTTTAAATTCCTTTGGATTCTCAAGTAATCCTGAACCCACGTTCGCGTTGTTTTTTGCCCTCGGTAAAGCTACAACCTTCGACTTTGAACAAAAAATAAAACTTTTTTTTCCTCAGTTTTTATATGGACCTCTCTTTGATCTCAATACATGTTCGCAAAAATTCCTGTTATGTTTCCTTGTTATTTATTTTAACCCTTTCTTTACTCTCTTTTCAGTGTCTTAAAAAGGTAGATTTTTATTTTCCACTCTCGCCCGCGTTTAGTCTCGCCTTCCCCCGTTTCATTCCTCCACCTCCTCCCCAGAAAGTATTTTTTTTCAAAACCCCAACATTAAAGATAATTATGATGCCTTAACTCTTTCAGTCCCAGTCAGTTATCAACACCCAACTTCTTCTTACATAATACATGAAAAAAGACACACGTTAATGAGAAAATGGGAATTGTTAAAACAAAAACAAACAAAAAAAAACTACTTAAGATTAACAATAGAATTCTCTCAAACTTATTCAATAAAAAGTACGGGCTCAAGTTGGGAGAATTTAACATTACAACTGGGACTAAAAGAGTAAAACAGCAAAATAAACACCTTTCGCAGCGAATTCAGACGGACTTTTCTTTTCTCTCTACATCTTATGGCAGCAATTCTGTTTCGTTCTCGTCTGAGCACCTTTTTTCGTTGTTCTTCAGGACTAAGCTAGGTATATAACGGATGATTCTTTCATTAGAAAGTTCATGATCAAGTTCCTGACCGATTTTTAATAATTTGTAAAAATATACTCACGACCATCTCATATACTTTGACTTGCATATTCTCTGATTTAGATCTTAGCATTTTAACTTCTTTTACTGCTACTACAATAACTAGACTTAAGAGAACCCACACCGTTTGTTGAAAAGAGCAGAATAGTGATCCCGGTCTTGTGGTCTCAAGTGGTCTGTCTGTCTCACTGAGGGAATTTACGGTTGTTTCAATAATTTATGTGAGCCGCTGTTGCGGACTACACTCTATTTTTTTTATTTATAAGAAACTAAGATTTTTTTCAGTACCAAAAGTTTCTTAATTTTTGGAGAATTTTGGTACTGAAAGTTCCTTAGCAGTTTCTTAGGGATTAAAATTTTGTTAATGCCAAAAAAATGATAATTGGCAAATCTTAACAACAAATCTTCACATAAAAAACGACACGAATCTTAAAGTTACAATGCAAAGAATAACACAAGGAAGATTGATATATTTTATAATTTTCATTGCAAAAAGATAAATTTGAATGCCAATAAATGATTTTTGCCAAAAATTGCTTGTTTACGTCAACAACAAAACTAACAAATCAATATGAATCTAAATAAAACAAAGAACAATTCTATAAGTCTCAGTGTTAAAAGAGTATATTTGAATAATTTCAGTTCCATCTATTTCATTAATGTCAACGTAATCGTCACTTTCTTCTGTGAATGCCAAGCGCAGTTTGTTTAAACTCTGGTTGAAGTAGGTAACATCATCAATGAACCATCCGTTGTCATATACAACACGAAGCTTTTTTTCAACTATTGGTTGCTCGAAATCTTAGAAAGTTGATTATCCCTAAATCTACGAGTTTCTTATCATTTGGGGTCGAGTGCTGAAAGTTTCTTGACCGATTTAGATCTCAGTACTGAGTTTCTTATAAACAAGTTTTTTTTTTTTTTAAAAAAAAAGAGTGTATATAGGGCCTGTTCACATCAGGCGAGATATCTCGGGGGCTAGGGATAACTCGGTCCTCCGAGATATCTCGGGCCGTGCCAAGTTCTCTACATTTACTTTATGTTCCAGGCATTCCGTTCACACGAAGCCGAGACAACTCGGGGGTGCGAGATATCTCGGTCTGGAAGGTAAGGATAGCCCTAGGAGTAAAGTTGTCTCGGTCCATGTGAACGGTTCACACCGAAATATCTCGATGGTTAGGGACAACTTCGTGGATCGTGCGCATGCGTTTCTATCAAAACGAGACAATACCACCCGAGACATCTCGGTGTCAGGTTTTTTTTTTTCATGTGAACCAGGGACAGTTTCATCCCTACAACACCGAGATATCCCTACCCCCCGAGATATCTCGCCTCATGTGAACAGACCCTTAGATGCGCTGTGTAGTTTTATAGTAGATCGTTTAACACAACTGTGATAGCATAATAAAAAAGTGTCTTAATATCGCATATTGCTTTATCTAAATTAACTGATATGAATTCTATTTGAGCTTATTTGTTAATAGTTTTTAAGTACTAAACGAAGGATTGTATAAAACACCTTTGTTTCTTCCTTCAATGATTCAATAAAACTCACTCAGTTTAAGGCTTCATAATAAATATTGATAATTAGAAATATATTCACAAAAGATTTATATCACTTTTTGCTTTTAAATTTCCTTGATAAATTATCCATCTTTACAAAGACTGATTGCCAAAATAAACACAATTTCACTCATTAAAGTTTCCGCACCATTTAAAAATTGAGTTAAAAAAGCCATTAACAAATAAAATTATCAAAATGAAAATTGAACCTTGAAATTTAATCAGAACATGAATTTCTTCTTAATTCATAAAGCAAAATCTAATCTTTTATCGGAGTATAGAATTAAGATTAATTTTTGAGTTTAAAATTTTAAGTTTTAGGTTTTTTTCTTTATGTTCGATAGAGTTACAATTATCACGTGATCCGTCAAGCCAAAAGATCTTCGGCTAAAACACTTAATCTGCAGAGATTGGAATGCTTATGTGAGTTTATTTTCCGCCTAAGCCAAGTCAGCTTTCCATCCTTCCGGGGTAGGTAAATGTGTACCAGCATCTGCTGGGAGCTAACCTGTGATGGATTAGTGTCCCATCCAGGGGGAGTCAAAGATTCTCATCCGCTTAACACTACGGAAACCGGAGATAAGCGCCGGCTCTATGGGCCACTAGGTTCGAAAAGGATTTAGCTAGACTGGATCGAGAACGGCGTTTTTGGCGCGAATGTTTTACTTACGCAGCGCTCGTATCACAACGATGGACGCACGCAGGATAAAAAGGTGCTAAAACTAACTTTGAAGAGCTCAGTCGTAAACAAACTTTAGATTGTAAAATTGGTTAAACACACGGCAAGAACCTGGACCAAACGTCAGTGTTAAAGTAATTATAAGTAAATTATTTACATACAAAGATTTATTGATGATTTGTTCGGTTCTTGAAGCCAGTCCTTTAATAAACCGACACGGAGGCAAAAGCAGCTTGTAGGCCTCCGTGACAATCACCACGACTGCATGACGTGTTCAGGTACGCGACATCTGCTGACAGTTTAGTTCCGTGACAACAAGAACGGCTGGTGCTTAAGCTCTCTAATAAGCGGCCAGCACAGAAGAGTTGAAATACTAGCCCCGAGCGAGATAAATCAGTAGAGGACTGTGTTCTTACAGGTTTGGCTTAAATTACAATTGAGAATACACAAAATATTTTGGCTATAAACTATTTTTATGATCATGTGCAGGGTGTAATTCCCACACTTTCCGCGGGCCACTGGTCTCACAAATATCACGCATTCCGGGATAAAAGTAATTTTTTCTTTTTTCAAGGTCTTTTCATCATCGTGTGCAGTGTTTATTTCCCATTTTTTTTTTGTCAGGGTCACAAGATTTCGTGAGATTCTGTGGCCCGCCATAACAGTCGAAATTATACACTGCGCATGATTGTGAAAGTAGCCAAATGAAAATTGCGAGGATGAGAGCAGAAAGGAAGACATGGAAAAAATCAGCAAGTAAGAAAAAAAAATGGAAATGACTATACTGGATGTTACGAGTGCATGGCCAATAACACGCATTGCGCTATAAGTTAACATAGAAACTGGATGGAAAGAAAAATGGGGCTGGCCTTGAAAAACACCACTGGTACCGAGCAAACTGATAAAGAAACATCTGATGAGGTATCGTATGTCTGCCAGGCCCAATTCTCCATTCGGAGACACGAGTCTATGTTGGGGACGAGCATTATTATCTTGGCGCCATCTAAGTTAATAGCCTGATTCAGTAATGGAATTTAAAAAATGTAAGAATCACAAAATGTACCTTTAGCAGATCCATAACATCCATGGTTTCTAGTGCTCTAGGAAAGCTAGCTACAACAGGATCCATGATCAAATCTGGGCAAAACCAAAGTCAACAGAGATCATTTTGTAACACAATGACATTAGTAAAATATTTATTTTGAAGGGGTTTGTAACGCAATCACATAAGTTTAACAATTATTCTGAAGGGATTTGTAAAGCATTCTTATTCGATACTAGGACTATAAAAACATCAAGCTACAACGTAAACGTCACAATACAGCCTAAACGCCACACTACAACTTAAACGTCACACTGCAACTTAAACGTCGCATTACAATTTAAACGTCACACTACAATTTAAATCACTGTTTACTTTCTAGACTAAACCCTTCTTCCTATTTGTACAAGCTTTTTGCTTCAATTTCTGATATCCATTCCTACAATCCTCGGGGTTGGCACTATTTACTGGATATGAATCCACGACTTTCCAGGACCTTTTCAAGCAAATCCAGGATCTTCTCTATCACGTAAGACCTGTATGCTTTTACACATTTTTTAAAATATCGACAACATACTATATTTACAAGCTTTACTGAATTGGTTGAATTCTAATAATGAAATAAAGAAATAAATTTCATAATATGTATCATATATGTGAATGTGTTCTTGGACTGACACTTTGCATTTCTCTTCACAAGGTAAAAAGTAGGATTAAAAATAAAAAATGCAAATTAAAAGGATTATTTTTAACATCAACAAATAGCAGTAGTCCCATCTTCGGTGTTAAACTCTTATTAACGATTTTATCGAACAATGTTAAATACTGAAACTAAAGGTTATCAGGCAGCGTTTTCTGTTGCAAATTACACATTCCTAATTCATAACTGACGTCAACCGCGACTATTACCATAACTCTTCAAGACGTGGAGAGATATGAGTTTTATCATTTATTGTTGAAAATCAGATACACATGCTTTTTTTATTTTATGCATATGAGATTTTCTTATGAAAACTCCTTAGTCGAAAATCCAGTTCGCGCCTTATTTTTAGCCAAACACAGAGGGAAAACGATTTTCTCGTTTCATCCACTCACAAAGCTCGTATTTTCAGCAGCTTTGTCTCTCTTGCTCAGAAAATAATTTCAGTATACTTAAACTTCTGTAGTTTTATCTCCAACATTTCATGAGGAAGAAAATGTTTTCGACCCGCTTGGATGGCTGAAAAATCAAGCACAGATTTCTGCAGTAAACATGTCTTTGATTCTGAGTGAAAATACAACGTCTTCAGGAAATGTTTAAGCGGCGAGTTTGCAAAGTGCGTAAATCATTATTCACGAAAAGCTCAAGTTCAGTGCCTGTACCAGACCTGAGCATTTAGTGGATCAGTTTTTCACGTAAGAGGCGGGCGTGGTTGGCGAAGTTGGTAAGATATCTGCCTTCCAACCACAAGGTCCCCGGTTCGATTCCCGGCTTTGCCGAGATTCGAATATTTGTGCAACCTTTTTTTCCGCCTAAGCCAACTCAGCTTTCCATCCTTCCGGGGTAGGTAAATGAGTACTAGCATCTGCTGGGAGCTAACCTGCGATGGATTAGTG
>JANCMA020344476.1:0-11674 GCA_024336925.2 Zoanthus solanderi | reverse complement strand
CTAGAACCACTAGGCTTCTTCATGCATTGATTCATCGTGCATGAAGAAGCCTAGTGGTTCCAGGGGAAACGTCGCTGAGTTTCGAGTTGATGTCCAGTATTAGTTTTATTTTGTTTGTTTGTTTAATTCATAGTTGTTATATACATAAGGATCGCTCGCTACTCATGGGTTTTGGAGTCCAATATTTATGGCTGCAAGTAACTATCATTACGCATCTTCTATATATAATATTTATGATAGTTTCAATTCTTTTAGAACTAAGTTTCTTTTCTCTTAATATATGAATCAATGCATGAGCTTCCCGCGACAGTTTGTAACGTTTTCTCGCCATTTTGATTATTGTTCTCATTCAATTTCTTGGTGCAAATGTTCATCATAACGAAACTGAATAAATTAGAAATTATGAATGAATGTACGTTTATTTAAACAAAGTTCGGCATGGATTTAAAATATTGATTTCAGTTTAATATAATGAAAAATCACATTCTAGTAATATTATTGTTTGACGTCAACTTAACAATTAAGTAAATTTTAAAATCTTATTTTTCTTTTTTTTTTCTCTCTTTTCTATGTTTTTTTGGTTCATCACCACTAAGATTGTCATTGTTACTCCATTATTTTCTTGTTATTATTCAGTTATTATTTTTATTGTTTTTACTATTTTCATTTATTTTGTTTTATTATTTTTCTTCATATTATTATATTATTCAGCATGCTCATCCAAGATCAAGGTCGCCAATATCTCCTGCTAGCAGAACAAAGGTGAGTGGCAATATTGGATCGATAAGTATGGTAGTGGCATAGTGAAACACAATAGCAATGGTCATAAAAATTTCATTCTTGAGTTCTATAAACTATGCGATTTACGTACTCGCCGAAAACCAGTATTACATCTCGATCATTTTCAATGTAATTTTTGTATTTTCTATTCTTGACTCTCAAAATATCAAATTAAATTGTCTTGTTTCTTTTATATGTTTGTGTTTTTTGTTTGTTCTACGAGAGCATTTTAGGAAAAATCAAAAGCAAGAAACCTACTTTTTTGTTTTTAAAAACGGCGGGAAACGTGCACGTATGCATAGAAAGGCTAATGACGTCACAAATGTTGCGATTTGTTGTACTTCGTGTTTCGATAGCTTTCATCGGACGTTTTTCTTGATATCTTAAGAAGGTGGGGTATTTTCACTGATATGGTTATTGCTCAAGCTTTTGGAAAACTGGGGTGACATTTTATATGTATTAATTTTAAATTTGTCGATAACTAACCTATTTAAACTTTAGCTTTGTCAATAATTAAACTGTATGTCTTGTTTGTTACAGACCTTGTCACCCATGGCTTCTTCACCGGTCTCACCTCTGCTGTTTTCAATGCGGTAGTCGAAGTTCACTCACTGCAATTTTCTAGTTTCTAAAGATACATGATGGAAATTCGAACTAATTGCACAAACAGGGTCGTTACTATGAATTACAATTTTTAATGTATTTTTTTTAAAAAATGTGTATTTTTTACAGTTTGAAATTTACTTCAAAGTTCTCAGATTTAGTTTTTAAAGATTCATACATATATAGGAAAATTAAATTTTAAAGCTTTTACTAAAATATAATCTTGTGGTGAATTTTACTAAATAAAGTAAATTGCGTTGTGACTCTATTATTCTGGTTTCGTGTCGGGGCCTGAGAAAAGTTAGTTTCTTTTCCAAGTTTTGAATGTTTTATACTTAAGTTTTATCCCATGCCTTGAAAAAGACAGCCAATCAGAGGCCTGGAAAGTCGTTGCCTATTCTGCGGTATCCAATGGGTAGTATTCCACCCTGCTTTCCCGTCATCACTTTCATGGTCACGGGTTCGTAAGAAAACCGGACCGACCCCAAGCCTCCCTAGCTTAAAAAAACGTGAAGAATTAAACAACGGCAACAACAAAGCTATCCAATAAACAGAGCGGTCCATGGCGAAGAAAAAAGAAATTTCGTTAACAAGAAAGGTATTTTGACAAGATTAACCATTAAAATTCCCGCATTGTGTCTAGATCGGTTAGAAGTGTCACAATATTTTTTTCCATGTAAACGCCTACCAGTGTCTTAAGTACCCGAACTCTTAGAATTGGTCCTTTCTATGTTTACTACAACACTAACAACAGGAATTCAGACTTAAAAAAACCAAAGAAGACTTTAAAAGAATGAAGTTTCAAAATGGAGTAAAAAGTGAGTTCAATGCTGTCAGTCACTATGTAATAAGCAACGGCCTTGCTATATACAAGACAAGTAATGCTCTAGTCAATGTAAACCCCGCACCCACTCCCTCCCTCTTGGGACATAGCGGAGCAATAGCTCCTTATTTGACAGAAAACCCACGGTGGCCGTGCATTTGACAGCCTTAGTTTAAGGAATCAAAAACAACAGGGAAAACGACCGGGGCATTTGCTAGGCTGGTTAGAACATTAAAATTACTTTATGTGCAACCTTCGTTCACTGTAAAAAATCCGCGCGTGAGATTGGCCAATTTAATCGATCACGTGAATTCGATGAATACCATTGCCGTCACAACCGTGGTGTAATTTGTTTACACTATTGCGTTTAACCCATAGCTTGACTTCAGTAAATTCAAACCACTAAATATTTGAGTCAAAATTATTTTTTATTTTTTTACTCCAGCGAAAGTTGCCATTTTTCATAGTACATTTTCCTCACGTTAAATATTTTGACTCGTGACTTACAGCTGTACTTATGAATGCGTGAACACCTGAAATATGTCTGGAATGTTTGTGTTGTAGCCAATCACAGGCAAGATCTTACACCACAGGCAACGTTTTCTAGCGGTTACGGAACAAAATATTAAAGGTTATAAGTTGTGTTATTAGGAATTTAAAACACCGCGCAGTTCCGCTGTTCCTCATGAACAGTGCTGAGGCCATCACATCGTGCGATATTGGAAAGGAAAAATTTAGAAGCAAACGCGACGACGACCAGCTTCCATGTAAGGAAGTTTCACATGAAGACAGTAAAAGTAAAAAATCGTGATGTTTTCATTTTTGATAGCAGAATCTCTGCTAACATTTTTGTGTAGAACAAGGCGATTGGATTTACTGCATGTGGGCAAACGATTGAACATTCGAATTACTGTGCCGTCAGAAGTTCCTTGATTGCAAGTTCGGCAAACTGGAAAAACCGCCGAAGAAATTCAACATGTATGGCGCAAAGTAAACAACCTTCGTTATTCCTTACAAAATATAATTTTGCCTTTTTACTCATTCATGAGCGTGAAACGCGAAATGAAGGAGTATTGGAATTACATGGGATTCTGTTAGCCGTTATGTGTTATGTGTTAGCAGCGCCTTCGAGCCAGTTCAGCGGTATTTTCCGGCGTGCTTGCCACAGGAAGCCCACCATGTACAAAAAGCGTTCGTCTCATCTGCGTCCGCGCACGCGTCTAACGAACAATTTTAACTCATTTTCGGAATATAAAAGGAAAACAAAAGAGCCTGTAGGCAGGCTAGCCTAGACCAAAAGTCAAAGATCTGTGACTTCACGATGTACCCACCTTTTTCACTTCGCTACAGTCATAAAAACCACTCTATTTCAAGCAACTATGACATGTTTTGATTGACATTTCTCATGAATGAGTAGCTCATAGAGCCTTTGATTTCTTGTCACATATATTTCCTTAGATAAATTTTGATTTTATATTTGCTTTTTTAACATTGAGCTTTAAAACTATGCCTTCCAACTAATGTTAACCTGCTCTTTCCATTTCTGAACATCATTTTGTGATACTGTATCTAATTATTTTAAGGTGTGTGTAGTCACGTAACCTCTAACTGCAAAGGGCCTATTTGCTCTGTTCCCTCGGTGTCATGTTTAAGGAAGATTGATCTTAGCTTTTACTTTCATCGATTTTCTGTACGGTTTCTGCTGTAGCTAAGAACATAATTTCTACAATGCATTTACATGTATTCAAAATGTTGACAACTTGGGAAGAAATTGTATGAGCTTAACTTTCTGATTATTTATCATTGTTTATTTAAGTTATTGTATGCTTTTGTCCTTTGCAGTTAGTAAAAAGAAAGATCCAAATCGCTTTGCCTCCAAGGAGTTTGCTGGTCTGGTAGATGAAGTTCGTGATGGTGGTTGGTCGGAGGCACCATCTAGCAAAGGATCTGGATGGGGAAATTCTTTAGAAAACTGGGATAATGATGACAAATGGGGTACAGTTGATAGATCGTGGGGTGGAAAAGAAGGTGATTGGGATCAAGTTGTTTATGATGAAACTGATAAAGACTCTTGGCCCACAGTTGGCATTAAAGGAACAGTAGGAGATTTGGTAAAAACAAGTAGATCAAATACCGCGGAAAAAAATAAAGTTGCTGATGTAGATGGACCTTTTCCAGTCACCAGTACGGCGAAATTGACCTCGGACTCTTCTAAAATCAATTCAGATAATTTTAATGAACAGAAATTAACTAACAGTGGTTCAGGTTGGCAAAATACAGTGTATCCATCGTCATCAGAAAACTGGGATATAGCAGATGAATCCTTAGATCAAGCTCTTGATGCAGCAGACGCAATGAGGGGCTTAGGGACAGGGTGGGGTGGGGCTCATTCAGGGGGGCTAGGAGGGATTATAGGCACCAGATTTACTTCAAACAACCAAGATAAGGATTCATCATCTTCCAAAACCTCTTCTGCAAATGACTCTTCGAACCCATGGGATGGTGAGTCATCAAATAGTTCAGAATCGCAAGGATGGAGTAAAACTCCTGGAAAAGGACCTAAAACAAAACTAAATGACACAATTTCTGTGTCTTCTGGTTCTACAAATTCGTCTTCATCTTGGGGAGGAACACCTGCTGATAGCTCTTCGGGATGGTCGAATGCTTCCGTTAATTCTAAAAGATCAAACCCTGATCAACCAAAATGGGGCTCTGTGTCTTCATCTAACAATTCACAGTCTTTTGCTACAACATCTAAATGTTCTGATCAGAAATCCAGTAAAACAACTAATGATATGGAATTAGCATCGGGTTGGGGTGATTCAACTGGAGTGTCAAATTGGGGGACTGTGTCTAATGATGTCACTGGTACGTCCTGTTGGGACAATGCTGGTATTTCCAGTGCAATGAAAAATGAAAAGAACGAATGGAAAACTGGTAGTGAAAAAGTAGCTGGATACCTTGACTCTGGAGTTAGTTCATCTGATATTGGCAGTTCAGATTGGGGACAGTCAAGGGATCAGGATGAGAGCAGTGAAGGATCATGGGACGGATGGACAACAGCATCTAAACGTAATAAGGTACGTGTGTGGTTTTAACTAAATTATTCTACAGTTTTGTTTTTCAAGGAAGCAGTCGTTTGTTAAATACATTTAACAATAAATTGATTTTAAACTGTCTTTAGGTAGGTTAGATATTTTTAAATTTCAAATTTTTTTTTCTCAAAAAGAACAAAATAGCAACAATAGAAATCTTGAAAGCTGTTCTCTTTTCTTTTAGCAATAATTTGCATGGCATTCTTGGAAAATGTACCCGCACGTATCTCATACTGAATTTTATCGCTCCAATTTGCTATGTTGTTATAAGTAAAGATAATAATGCTAATGAAACAGCTGAAGAATTGTTTCAGCTCAAATTCCATTTTTCAGGTTCCTAAACCGCAGGGAGCTCAGGATGGCAATGTTTGGTTTAGCAGATCTCTAAAAAAACTTTTAGACATGGGTTTTAAGGTTAGTGTCTTTGTAGCCAGCTAACAAAATGACACATTTGAAAATTTTGATGTGCAAATAATCTGTAGTTAAAGATATGCATCAACATTATAATATAAAAAGAATTTGAGCTATGTGGGGCACCTTTATATTTAGCATGCAGTGACGATCGCTTTAGTTCAAAACTCATAGACAGCACTGAACCCATATAAATGATATTGGATACAACTCACGTTACAGTATGGAAGAGGCAATAACTTTAGCTAAATAGGGTTTTCTATAGATTTTAAAGTAGCCAGTGGTTTTTGAATAGTTAGACAGTTATGGGTCCTGAGGATGCAATGGAATTAGCCTATGGAACCTTGCAGAAATTGCAGAGAACCTGGCGAACTTTCGGCTCCTATATACAACTCTAGTTCAAAGTTCCCTTACCTTCCTGAGAGCCCTTGCACGTGATAATGGATATGCCTCGCGTTTCACTGTTAAAGTGGCAATTGCTTTAGTTCAAGAGTTCGAATGACAGTAACAACCAACATCACATGTTGAAACAGGGTTGATACGGATCCTGGAAAACCTGGAAAGTTCTTGAAAAATGAAAATTTGAAATCCAGATCTGGCAAACCTGGAAAATTAGTATTGGTCCAGGAAAGTCCAAAAAAAAAAAAAGTATTTTCTTAAATAATATATATACCGTAAACACTCTAATAAGCCCCCGGGGGCTTATTAAATTTCGGGCCCTCTGGAGGGGGCTTATTAGAGAGGGGGGCTTGTTTAAGACTCTTTGACGGACAAAGACACAATTACACTATTTAGTTTCAAATGTCAGGTAGCTTTAATAGCAACCAAGGAACTCGAGCGTTGTATAGATAACAGTATTAACAGTTATCGATGTTCTCAAATCAGAACTGGATAGAAAAAAAAGAAACTCACCTACATGAAGTTCGAGGTTAAAAATATCGAAAGCAAAAATAGAATCTATTTTTAACACTTACAGCTTTCTTTGTTGAGGGAGGAAGGGGGAGGGGTGTATTAAATTTTGGACCCTCTGGAGGGGGGCTTATTAGAGAGAGGGGCTTTTTAAAGAGGGGAGGTTTATTAGAGCAGTTAGGGTATTTGTTATATAGCTGGTGCGTTTCCGATTCAAATGCACGCTCGCATTGGCTAAATCGAGGTCACATGGATGAGTTCAAATTAAATGTTTCTCGGTTGGTCAACATCTCGAGAATTGTTGACCAACCGGTAAACACTACTGTCGCGCGTCACGTTTGAGAGCGGGAAAATTTAATAATTGTGGTTATTTTGTTTATGCTATATAACAAAACACTTAATGACTGCTCCCTCGGGAAACATCTGTTTTGTTTCCCTTGAATCTCAAAGACGAAGTTGAGGGAAACATTGAGATTTTAGGGAAACAAAACAAATGTTTGCCTGGTGAGCAGTCGGTGTATAATGTTGCTTTAGTATAGTGGTCAACACAGCCGACTAGTAAACCAGGGGATGTGGGTTCGAATGGCATGTGTAAAATGACTAGACATCCGGGGTATTTGGTTTAGAATCCCATCTGTTGCAACAAGTTTTTCTTTCTATTGATTCTATGTATATTTTACTAGGATGGGTTTCTCGTGGGTTCGTATATCTTTCTTCCTTCCTTCCTTTGTTTGTTTCTTTCTTGAAAACTTTGTTGAAAAAAGGGAGTGACACAGACAATTGATTGGAAAGTCATTATTTGTAAGTTGTTCTAATGCTTATTATGCATAAACGAACTTGGTCGAATGCCATACTTGTATTTGTCGATACCTGGAAAAGGAAAGCGTTCACAAGAATATTTTAAGAATTTGTTTTTCCATCCTAATATTATTTTATTAACTCTCACGCAAATCAGTAAACTTATCAGTAAAATGTTGTCTTTCGTAGCAAGAGGAAGCTGAAAAGGCCCTGAAAAGTAATCACCTGAACATCGAAAGTGCAATAGGTAGGTACATAGGTACAAAATCTATTAAAAAAGCAAGTCAAAAGAAAAACAAAATACTTTGTTAATGTTAGTCTTGGTGTTCCTTGACTGTTAAAATCGCAAGTGGTGACCAAGGTGACAATTTCGTCCTCTCCGGACCCGACATCAACACTGTCGGAGATATCTCAGTCTCTCTGGACCGTGCATAAATTCTGTCAGAGATGTTTGAGTCCCTCTGAGCTTGACGTCATCGTTGTCAGAGATATCCGAGCCCCTTCTGGACCTTACATTAACTCTGGGAGAGGTGTTTGAGTCCCTCTAGACCTGACATCATCCCTTAGGACCGGACGTTAACATGATCAGAATGTTGAGTCCCCTTGACCCGTTTCAGTTGGGAAACTTTTCATACTTGAGATAACTGCAATAGCGTCTCTTAAGAACTTCAGCTTGGAGTTCTAGTTGGAACTAAAAAATATTTATATTGGGTGTTTATGGATCAGTGAAGAGGTTGATTATATAGACATTTTGTCCTAGCAGGTTTTGCATTAACCTTTTTTTTCATAAGATAAAGTTCTGGGCCCAAAAAGTCAATAAAACCGTAAAATTCGTTTGATTTTGAATGACAAGTCAAAGAAAGTGTTTTCTTTCAAACTTTTGTCGCGGATTGCTGAAATGAAATTCTTGTTCTGACTGTACTTACAGGAAATTTGTTTTGGGATGGCTTGTCTGAGAATCAAAAATTTTAAAAGAAATCGAAGGGTTTTTATACTAGATTAGGTTCAATTTATGGTAAAATCCGTGTGACTTAAATGTCGCTTGATAAAGTTTATTGTAGTTTTTCGTTGGTCCAGTGCGAGTAGTTATATCAAGTTTATATCAAGTTCGCATTTATATCTCCCTGTATAAAACTGTCAGCTCCTTTAAATAATTCGGTGATTAACAAAATGTTTTGTCAGAAAGGTTCCTTGACGATTTATTATTCTTGGTTTTAAGGAGATCTATTGTCACTGAACATTGGAGGTGTCGAGGATCCAGTTCCAGTGGTACCAACTATGACCAAGGAACCCGATCCTGCTGAAGCGGCACAAATCGTTCAACAACAGCCAAAACTAAATCGCAAACAACGGCGGAAATTGCAACAACAGCAGCAAGCAGAACTGGCCAAAGAACAGCAAACATCGCAGGTGGAGCTAAAACAGTCTCAAACAACTGTTTTACAACACGAGAACAATATCTCTAGCCTTTTACCTGTAACGGACGTTTTAGAAACTACTAACAAGGCCGAGGAAATTAGCACTCTCTCAGAACAGACTACAGAACCTTCTAATGTTAACAAAAAGAAAAATGAGGATGCAAACGCGAAACAGAACACTAGCAAACAACCTGATTCTAAACCTATACCAGAAAATTCTAAACCTTCAGATTCACCTCAAGTCGCTACAAAATCTTCCTCAGTGCAAGGATCACCAAATTTGAACAAACGAGCGAATAGTAACTTGATGTCACTTGGTGGAGGCGTTCAGCTTCCTATTAGACAACCTCTTGCACACCCATTGCTTCAGCAGCAGATAATGCAGCAGCAACTTCACATGCAACAGCTTCGTATGGCGCAAGGAGGGCTGTTGCAACCACCACACCTCACACCACAACAACTCGTTCTCTTGCAACAAATTGCTCAACTACAAATGGTACAACAGCGACTTGCAGCACAGTCCATTGCACAGCAACATCTTGGTCAAAAACACGGGCAGTCGGGCCTACACACGCAGCAACAACTGTTTCAGCAACAGCAGCAAATTGCAGTCATGATTGCTCAAATGCAACAACAGCTATTGCAACAACAGCAGACACCATTAGGTGGCCGATTTCCAGCAGGGTCCCCTCCAACTTTACAACAGCAGGCGCAACAGGCTACAACACAACACGCTGGAGCAAACCAGGCGCAGAAAGGAGCCACAACTGCAAAGCATCAACCTTCCCAACAGCAGCAGGATGAGAAGACGGCGGACGAACTAAAAAATAGAACTGATAATAAATCAAAATCCCAAACTGGGACTCAGAAAGAAAAAGTCAATCTAGTTGATGCCTCAGTTAGTTCAGACCATTCTAAGCAAGCATCTCCTGCTCTGCAGTCACGGTTACAGCAGTATAAGCAACCGCTCTTACCTGAACCAACAAATGATATGGCTGTGGCTACTGCTGTCAGTACGAAATCCAACTCACTGTCAGTTAACACTGAAACCCCAGTAGTCACAGAGCAGTGGAATGGCCCCTCTAAATCAGATTCTAATACACCATTACCAAATTCATCATCAACAGCACCATCAAAAGAGTCTCAAAACAATGGGTTGTCTCCACGCACGCGCAATAGAATTTCTGACCCAGTCTCCAGCAGATGGGGTGTAGATGCTGGTCCCAAGCTCTCAGCAGACCCGCCTGAGTTCAAACCAGGTGTGCCATGGCGTCCAAGAGAGAATCTCTCGAAGCAGACGAAAGAGCCCTCAACAGCTCCAGCCATAAGCACAGCTTTATCTACAGCAGTTTCAATATCCGCTCCATCTAATGTGGCAGATTCTGCTACAGAAAGTTGGTCTAAATCAGTTTCTCCTTCTGCAACTAGCTCTTCAGACAAACCTGCAGTCAGTGGTAATACATCAACACAGTATACGGAGATTCCCGTGCCAAATACTTCTTCTTTCACTGGTCAAAGTCAGACAGTACTAGGCGTTAATTCTCCCTGGCAGATTCCAGGAGACAAGAGTACCTTAGCAACATCATCAGCTAATACTAGCAAAACGCAATCAGCTGTGGGTTCCGCTATACGGCCTCCTCCTGGCCTCGTCACTGACAAGCAATCAACTGAAGAAGAACAACCTAACTGGCTGAAAAATTTGATCGGTGCTACCAGTGACTCTGCAAAGCCTGATTTTCAGTTTAGTCAATTCGGCTTTGTCGGTAATACTCCATGGAGTCATAATCATGAAAGAGCTCAACTATTTGGGTCGTTTAACCCTGTGCCACCATCATGGGCTGCACCTGGAGGGCCATCATCCAGTGTTTCTTCCTCAGGATCTTCAGCAAGTACCACGTCAAGCAATGGCTTAAAAATCAACAACACATTAGCTAGTGCCGCAGATATATCAAAGAGGCCAAACCTTGGTATTAGTTCCTGGTCCTCCACACAACCTATCCCCAGTGCCCAAGAATTGAGCAAAGCAGCAGCAGCATCATCCATCAAAACCCCAACTACAATAGCCAGCGGTAGTACGTTTAAGGGGGCCAATCCAATGTCAACATGGCTTGTCCTCCAGAACTTGACTCCAAAGGTACAGTTTTAGTATTCTTGCCCTCTTACAACATATATTCTATCACCTCTGTTTATTTTTTTCTTACCAGATTTATTATC
The DNA here is from genome assembly GCA_024336925.2 of Zoanthus solanderi. Classification (NCBI taxonomy): domain Eukaryota; kingdom Metazoa; phylum Cnidaria; class Anthozoa; order Zoantharia; family Zoanthidae; genus Zoanthus; species Zoanthus solanderi. The sequence goes on along the minus strand of JANCMA020344476.1, from coordinate 623 downwards.
AGGGTATTACAGAGCTTTGCAAATATAGATCCACACTTTTCAAGACTTTTTCCAGACGTTTTCCTCAATTTTTTAGACTCAAACATTTGGTTAGTGATAATCGTGTTTTAAAAACAAAAATATTACAAACTGAAAACGTTTCTATTGAAATGTATTTATTGCCATTAACGATGAGTAATCTAACAGTGTTAGATTCAAACAAACGCAAAATACAACCTTTGAACAGTCGATACACTGGACTCGCTCTTTGAACCTGGTGCGTTTTTAAGAATTATGTTAAATAGGAAATAGTAAATACATTTTTCACTATAAGTGGAACCCAGAACTTTCAACTTGTAAATACCTGTATGAAGGTGGTGGTAGTTTTTTTTTGAAGACATTAAGTACTTCGTTTTCCAGACTTCCAAACTTTTGTCTTCGATCTCCATACTTTTTCCAGTTTTCCAGACTCTGTACGAAGCTTGGATTTTGTGTGCAATCTATAAGCTGTTGAGGTCATAGTGGGTTAGTGTTTTTCGCGATTTGTATTGGAGTGATTCAGCTACTACTGCTTAAAGGTAATTTCCCCGTCCAAAGCTTCAAATTTTAACTTTTTAAGCTTTCCCCCCCCCCTCCTCCCATCC